>JAHWFP010108464.1:105490-138019 GCA_023313725.1 Lithobius niger
CCCCCCCCCCCCCCCCCTTAGCGATACATAATGACCGGTCCCTTAAGGCTTTCCAAAAGCCAAAGGCCTTAAATAGTAACGGTAAACTTTCAAGTGTTAATCCTTAAGCCGGGAATAACGCTGAAAATCCGGAAAATCAGGATCACCTTTGTGCAAACTTCACAATGCAAACCAAAACCACAATAAGAACAGCTTTTGCTTTTGACGCGCACTTAACCATGGCGCCGGAAGGAGGGAGGGACAATTTTGCTACGTAAATCCCATCGGAAGTTCCTAGATTCTTTTACGTGCCACAATTGACATGAGCATGAGACGTCACGGCCGTTCTATTCCTGAAAATGCCAAGGGTGGCTGAGGCCGGACTCTAACCCGAAACTTCTTGCCCCTCAGCACAAGAATAGTAGCGGTAAAAAAAAAAACCATATACCATGTGTCAATACCACCGCCTGTCAAACGGGATTTCAGAACGAATGCAAGGTTGATCAGCAAGATATACCTTAAAGGCACATAACTCCCTCCGGTATATTTTAACAGTTTCACTCGATACATTACCGGAAATAGTTTTATATAAACTGATTTACCTTTCATTTGCTGGTCTAAGGGTACGATGCAGATGTCAGTAGTGGCGCGTGAATGTTATTAGGCTTGTTTTAAACGGGTCGGTCCGAGCGGTATATAACTCCCGCCACATCGCTGGCAAGCCGCGGCCCTGGAGGAAGGATAATTAATCCTTCGCTCATGTTTGCGACTTGGTCGTACGATGTGTCACGTTGCAGCGGCCCCGAAATGAGTATGACTATGACGTAGAGCAATGCGCGCTGCGGTCGTTTGAACTATATTTTAGCGTAGGTGACGCAGAGTAAAGCGGCCAGAACGGAGGGATTTATGTGCCTTTAAAGGATATACAGCACATAAAACAGTCCATTTTCCATGAAAAACCACAAGTTCATGAAAAAAACTCACAAAAACAACGGGATAACACTGAAAGGCGGAGTTCACATCGCTCGCTGACAAAAGATGGTGTTGCACCGCATCTGAGTGGTGAGGATAAGTTGACCCATTAGAAATACAGGTGGTGAGGAAGCAAAGGCTTTTTATATTGTCAGAAAAATTTGTCTAATAAGGCAGCCAATAATACAAATTTTTAATTGGGGAGGTATTCTGGATTAAAAACGTGTATATTTCACTTGCTACGGAATACCATGTTTCAAATCCTTGTTGCTTCAGGTTGTGAAGGAAGAAATATTCGTGTTTAAGTATACACTTGCATTAACAAAAAAAAATTCCAGCAGTTAAATTGGAAAATCAGTGTCAATTATAGAATAAATGAACAAATCCAACATACTCTTGTGTTGTGATAGTGTGTGTTGGTTATATTGGGATTGTTCCGTTACAAAAATTCTATTACACAATACAAATTTTAACAAAAGGTAGACTATTAATAGTCTAAATAAACTTTAAAATGCAGTACCATTATTGAAAAATTGAATGTACGAATCCCATTTTTATTTTTAGCATTGCATGTTTATCATGCCCTACTGTTTACAAGAGGATCCGCCAGATGAAGTCAACAACATGTAGTGCAGCTCTCTTGGAATTTGATGATCGCTTCAGTATTTTTCGTGACGATTACGTATTCTATGACTACAAAAGCCCTCTTCAATTGCCACCAGATTTCAGGGAAAAGTTTGACGTAGTTATTGCCGATCCACCATTTTTGTCAGAGGAGTGCTTCACGAAAGTAGCCTGCACGATTCGCTTCTTAAGCAAAGACAAAATAATTGTTTGCACAGGTAAGAACAAAAGTTATAGTTCAAAATAAAGATTCCTTATCCGTCAAAGGCTGTGCAGTTACGTGCACCATATAAATGTGCAATTTTTATCCACAATTAGAAAATGCAGATGTGCACACGGTTCGTACTGCTGCTTGAAAACCTTGTCCTTTTTAAAAATTATTTTGGCATTTGCCACCACTTGAAAGTCCTTGAAAATTTCAAATAAAATTCAGCACTCAGTCCTTACAAGTCTTGCAACTATTGCTTTAGTTGTGATAATTTGGCTTACCAAATGCTCAAGCCCTGACTGAAGACTACCGGCAGTATGGGTTACGACAATATTTATTTTTTAAATTTTCTTTGTGAAATCGAACAGAAGTGTGGTTTAGAACTTCAGGTACATTCCTTCCACTTTTCCATAATTTTTTACTCATTTTTTTTAATGCTTTAAGATCTACAAAAAGTACATTTTGCCGGCCCCCAGCCAGGCCGGCTAAAAATGGCTTCTTTTGCTGGAAAAGTACAATACCTGTCAATTTTTGCATTATTGTCTCAATGATGCTGTTTGATGCTTGAGACTTGAACGGCCTCCTCAGATCACCGATCTTCGCTACAGGTCATCCACCATGGACTGTCGTTTGCAACTTTCCAAGACCATCATCCTTCGCAGCCTGTCCTTGGCAGCCCTTCCAGTTAATCTGCCTTCGCTCCTGTTGTTTGCAGTTCCTCAACTATCATCGTTTGCTGCCTGCCGTATTTCGCTGAAAACAGTTGGCATCGCCTTCACACTGTCGCCTCTCGCTTCCATGTTGCAGCTCTACGGGTCGGTCACTGAGCGTCACCTTTCCTGTTTGGCGTTCTTCTCTGACTGTCGTCCGCATACCTTTCAGACTATCGCCCATTGCACCTGTCGTTGCAGCTTCCGGACTGTCATCCTTCGATGCGGTTTGCCCATCACCGTGTGTCGCTTGTAGCTTCCCGGCAGTCGCTCTTCACTGTACAATGGACCATGTTCACGTGGTGATGTACAAAGCTAAGAGAGTTCTCAACAACCAGCCACACTTAACCCGTCTTTCACCGTCACCCTCGCTGGAGAATAAGTCATCACGGGCCACATTCAAGCATCTTTTTGAAGTCCCCATCACTTCTTTCCGCCTGTCGTTTACGGCACAAGACGTCAGTGCCCCATGTCCAACGTCTACAAGCACGGCAAGACATCATCATCTGCTGCCACACCAACACTTTTCATTGGCCTCACTGATATGAATTCAACACATGGCCTCCATCATCAACGACCCTAAGCAAAGATCATCACAAGCAACATCCCAGCCAGCCAACATCAACAACAGCAACTCAAATCAGGCTTCGACATTCCCAAAAAAAGGAACCACTGCGATCACACCATCACTCTTCCCCACCTGTCGACCCTCCCCGTCGCCTTCAACAACGATAACTACTGGGATTGTGATCAGGACAACATCACAACGTTTCCCTCCATTCAAAATACTCCCATCAATCCTCTAAAATATCCAAGCAACTCAGAGGCTCTTCCTATTGATAGCGCAAACTGGCCAGCAGCCCCTTGGTTCCCACAGCTTCTAAACCTCCTGATCGACCTTCCAAGAAGCCTACCAGAAGTTCCAGATCTATTTTCGTAAATTACCCTACTCCACCAACACACCAGCTCCCTACAACTACGTGGCTACTATCATCAAACTCCTTGAAGAAACTGGAACTCTTAAAGAAAGGCCATCAGGAACTCAACTAATTGAATCTACGACAACCACTGGAAGCGATGGTTTTATTGGTGCAACAGAAGGAAAATCAATCCCCCCTGTACAGGAACTTTTAAACTTCAACGATCTATTCAAACATGGCCTGAAAGGATCAACAATCCCGAGTCCGCAGATCGGCATTAAATTCCGTTTTCAAAGCTGCAGGCAATTCTCACCTTCTGGAAGACTTCCGCATTTCCTCACTGATCAAATATTTTGAAATGCAAGGTCCTTAAATTCAGCGCTCCTTACCTGACTGGGACCTCGCTATCGTTTTAAACTCACTCATGATTGCACCCTACGAACCTCTTCAGCACTACCACCTTAACCTTCTCACCAGAAGAAGTCTTCCTGACCGCTCTGGCAACCAGTCTATGCTGCAGTGAAGTTCAAGCCCTCTCCATCGACCCCACTGACTGCTTCTTTTAGGAAAATTGCACCGCCATTCACCTGAGGCCAAGAGCAATTTTCTGGGACAAAATTCAACAACCCTGTGAACCATCACAGTCAATAATCATTCCAGCACTTACTAACATAATTGGCGATGAACCTGAGCACTTCCTCTGTCCTGTAGGAGCGTTACGCTTTCTTATTAAATGGACTGAAAACCTTGAATTTCGCAAAGGCCACAACCAACTCTTTCTTCCTTTCATTGCTGCCTTCGGCGAGACTGATTTTATCCTGGATCAGAACCGTCATCACCATGATGACATCAGCAACGACCACACGGACATTAACATTCACGAGACAGGACAGCACATGAGCTATGGGCAATCTCCACATCATGGGCCTTCCACAGCAACGTCGCAGTACCGGAAATCTTGGAAGCCGCATCGTGGAGAAACCAATCCGTCTGCACGAGACACTATCTCAGGGATATGACGAAACAAGAAAACGGACTGCACCATCTGAAACCCATTGTCGCAGCTAGACATGTCATCCAACCCCGTTAAACACTGAAAACAGATGTCCTGAAGCAGAAGCAAGGTCCATCTTTATACAAACACCCCTTTTCAGGGCTACCACATCCTATGAAAGAGATCCAAATGATGTGTTTAACTTTTGGGGGAACCAGCTCGTAACCCTAGGGAACCCGTCAGGTGGTGCCCACCTCCATTTCTGATGAGGTGAATGCTAAAATTCACAGGTAAGTAATGTTTCCGAATGGCAACTAGAAACAGTGTTTTGCTGGCCCCCTGGTCCTACCCTACCCCCCCTCTTGAGTCACCACCACGACATATCGAAAGGGAAAAAGATGGCAGGCTGCCTCGCCTTAACGCTTTTGTAGAGTGGCTGCGTACACCGGGTTACGCAGCTGGTCGGCTCTATAAACAACTTTGAAGCCTCCAGAGAAGCTACCACTCTTGGAAAGGAATGCTAAAATCCACAGGTAATTAATGTTTCCTTTAGGCAATAAAAACGATTTTCAGCCGGCCGGCAAAATACTGTTTAAAAAAAAAAGGGGGGGGGGGGTTTATTTTTTGGCTGCCCCCCCCAAAAACCCCCCCCCCCCCCCGGGGTTTTCCCCCCCCCCCCCCCTCCTCACCCTGGCCGTAATGGCATTAGCTATCTAGAACTATGCTATGTTCAGGAGAGATAAATGATGTAATCACAACTTAATTTGTGCACACTGATAACAAAAAAAATAAGTTTCATAAGTGTATAATGTATGTAAAAAGTTTCAATTTATTTTTCTTAGGTGCTGTAATGGAAGATCTTGTACAGAAACTACTTTCATTAAGTACTTGCCAATTTGTACCTAAGCATGTACGTAGCTTAGGAAATGCATTTAGTTGTTATGCTAATTATGAGCTTGACCAACATCTTATAAAAGCAATTATTTGTAATGAAGTAAAACGTGAAATAAATAGTTAACTTATTGCAGGATTCACTTGATCTAGTTCGTTCATTTCAGACATTTGTTTCACAGCTAACCTCTTGAATGTCAATCCAGTAGCAGTTGCACTTTACCAGTCGACCTAAGGGATGTGTAAACCTCATGACTTTTTTGTTAGGCGAGTGCTGGATGCGAACCAGCATTACTCAGTTTGGGAACGAGGACACTGTCCACTGGGATGTTGCTGCTCACGGTGTGCCGTGGGACCTACTTTTTGGATGACCAGCCTCACAATCCACTTCTGGTTTGGTTTGAGAAGTAGCATCTCTTTTGGAAAAAAAGGCGATCGCCTCTGACACTTGTGATTTTGCTAACACCGTGCCATCAGTTTTAGTCCCGGTCGCGGCATGTTGCACCAACTCCAAGGGAGTCCCCTTTTCTCGGGATTTATAGGGAGAAAATTAGTTACATTTTAATGTCTTTATCGCTGCCTCTCACTTTCACACCTTCTTAATTGTCTGTCTTGTTCAACTTTGGCTAAAAAATGTTCACGCATTGGGAGTCGTGAGCTTTCACTTGGCGCTTCTGTTCTTTGTCCCGATCCTTGCTTCTGTTGGAAAGTTAGCGTTAGCTTCAATGGATGTCACTGAAGATTGGAGCGACGATTCTGAAGCGGCTATTGATCGTTCGTTTTTCAGTTGTCCTTCAAAAAGGAAAAATATCTTCTCAAATGCATCAAATGTGGTGTCCAAATCCTATGAGAATTCCTTTTTAATCTCTCATCGTTATGTTGAGTGCTCCAACGAAGATTTTCGCATTTCCGATACAAGTCGGCGGTTGCTTGGTGAAAGCACGGAGGAATCACATGCCGACATATAGTTACAGGGAGAGAAGCAATAGTTTTTTCCGAAAGGAAAACCTCTGCAACAGATAAATCCATATCAGTGCAAGGGATGATTTAGGAGAAAACTCTCCAACAGGAGTGGAAGACTTTGGAAGATTTACAGTCACGTTTAGTTTTACGTTGACTTGATTGCTTCCATGTCACTAAAATGTTCGCTAGGGTGTCTTTGTCGTGCAGCTCACAAATTTCTCGTCGACAAAATTACACGTTCTACAGTTGCATTCTTGAAGTGATCCTGAAGCCAGAAGATCGCAAAGTTGGGCAGAATTATCCATCGTAGACAAATAATGCCAATTTGCAGACAAGTCGGAAATATAGCAACAAACTGCGTGCCCGACTAAATCGGATGCTATGCTCACAATATAATGGATTGTAAGAACATCACTCCTAGTGAGAGAGGTTAGTTTAGTTAAATTGGAATTTAATGATTTTAACAAAATACCGGCAACCAGCGTCTACAGTGGTCTGAAAACGACAAAAGGGAAAAACAGACACGACCACCACGCAGAAACACCACAAAGTTCGCTTGAATTTTCGGTGAAGTACACCACCCGTTCACCTTCTTCAGAAGTATCACAACAAAACAAAAAAAACGTCTGAAAACTACATAACGAAGGTCCGTGAATTCCAGAAATGTAAAAGCATGCGCGTGTACAGTTGCGTCGTGTGGGATATCCGGATAGAAGATAAAGATCAGTGACGCAACCGTACACGCGCGTGCTTATAAATTTCTGGTATTCACAAACTTTCATTATGTAGTTTTCGGACGTTCTTTTGTTCTGTTGTGATACTTCTGAAGAAAATCAACGGGTGATGTACTTAACCGAAAATTCAAGCGAACTTTGTGGTGTTTCAGCATGGTGGTCGTGTGTTTTTTTCCCTTATTATAATGATTTTAAATTTATTTCGGGCATAAAATAGCAAATATAAGCAATTTTAGGACATACTGAAGGTTAGTATTTTGCAGATAGTAAACGAAATTTTTAGAAACTTTTGAATGATAGAAACACAAAATATGTAAACAAACGACGCTCAAGACGTCAATACTCATCAGTATAACAAATTTTCGATAGGCATTATCCGAAAAAAAGGAAAATAGACCGGCCCCGGAGGCTAATTTTCTTTCCATTGCCTAAAAGAAAATGTGTCTTACCTGTAAATTTAGCATTCTCTTTCTGAATGTGATTATCCCTAGATTTGAAATCTAAATGTCGCCAGCTGACTAACCCCAATGTACATGCACGCACCCTCGTATAAAAGTGCCTGTGACGAAAAGGATGCCATCTTTCTTTCCTCTCATATGTTGTGGTGGTGACTCAAGAGGGGAGGTATGAACAGCTAATGTATATTTTCTTTTAGGCAATAAAAACAATATTTATCCAGCTTCCAGGGGCCGGTCAGTTTTCCGTTCTAATTGCCGTCGAGAATATCATTACCTGTAAATTTAGCATTTACAGTAGACCTCGTCGAAAAGGCGGCGGGTACCACCAAACGCGTACCCTATGATTAGCAGCTGGTTCCCCCCAAAAGTACCAAACTAAACACTTTACTGAAAAAAGAGGAAAAACAGTGAATTGTGGCCCTGAAAAGGGCCGTTGATTGTGGGCCTTGCTGCTTAGTACATAAGGGGTACCAACTAGTCTTAAACACTGTTCTTATTTAAATTTCTCTAAGAGTAGTCCTCTCTTCTTCTTCCACAAAAAAATTAAAAAAAACTTGTAGGCTACATAACAAGAGTTGTCGGTTTGATCTTGAATTCAAACGACCAACGCGCAGCAACTGCCACTGATCTTTAAGGGGCGACAGCGGCTCCTGCCTGTGGGAGTTGCCAACGCGAGTTGAGTCTCTCTCCAACTTTGGGCAGTACATAGTTGTTAATTTGCCGATATGTTGGGCCAGTCATATTCATAAGAGGGATTTGTTTAATCGAAAATGAATATGACTGGCCCAACATAGGCAAATTAACAACTATGAACTGCTCAAAGTTGGAGAGAGACTCGACTCGCGTTGGCAACTCCCACAGGCAGGAGCCGCGGCCGCCCGTTACAGATTAGTAGTGGTTGCTGCACGTTGGTCGTTTGAATTCAAGGTCAAACCGACAACTCTTGTTATGTAGCCTACGAGTTTTTTCAAATTTTTTCGTGGTTTTCTGAAGAAGAGAGGACTATTCGAAAATTTAAATAAGAACAGCATTGAAGACTAGTTGGTGGCAATTGTGTTGTAATTATATTGTAAAATGTCCAGATTTAGCCACTGTGATCGCCGATTACCGGTATTTCGCGTTTCTGTGGTCTAACTCCGTGGGCTTCCGTAGTCCTGAAGCTGCGTGTTGTCCGATGTGGGCTCCCCATCCTTCCAGGGAGGCATCTGTTAACAGATGAACTTGTGGCTGAGGTTCGTGGAGGGGTACCTACTACGCGAGAACCATAACATCCGACCACCATAGGAGGGTTTCGGTGGGGAAGAAGGCGTCGAGGGGGTGTGTAGTTTCTCCTGGCTGTGTGCACATTCCCCACGGGTCGATGCGTTAGTGATTAAAGGGTCTTGTCATCCTTCTGTCGTAGGGGACCAAGTTTGCCAATGAATCCACCTTCCCTATGAGGCAGTTTAGTTCTATGAGGGAGTAAAAGGTTTTCGTCAGAAAAGACCTGGAAAGGGTGATCAGGTTTTCTATCTTTTCTGGGAAGGACATTACTCTTGCTGTTTCGAGGTTGAATTGTACACTGGAACAGGGCGTGACTTTTCGACATTTATGCCGAATCCTAGTCTGTTGAGGAGGCTTAATGTGGTGTTCGAGTTAATGACCAGGCGAGTTGAGTTTTGTGTGTGCAAGCCAGTCATCTAGGTAGGCGCTTCCTGGGATTTGATTTTGATGAAAGTTAGCCAGAATCAGCTTGAGAACGAGAATGAAGACTCTTGGGGGCAGCATTTTAAGCCGAAGGGCACTGAAATTCGTAAACTTTTCCTTGGTGCATGAAGTGAAAGAGATGGCGTACCGATGCATTGAGGGAAATGTGTAGGTACACGTCTTGTAAGTCTATGGATACTGTCCTAGTTTGAGAGATTGCCTAATGGATTCCAGTGTTTCCATTTTGAAGTGGCAATTTTCCATTTTCTTGAGCGGCTTGAGGCTGAAAATGAGACGTTCGTCACCGGTTTTCTATGGACGAAGGAAAATGGAGCTGTAGAAACCCTGGTGTAAAGGGCCATTGCTTTCTGCAATTACATGTCTTGAAAGGAGATCCTGAATTTCGGAGCATTCAGGAAGAAAGAGGAACTGATTCTTGAGGAGCGAAGTCCCAAGGAGGTGGAGTGACTAGGGCAGGATTTGACTTGAAAGTTGGACGAAAACCGTGTTTGATGATTGAGAGAATCGGAAGATTCGAAGGGATTTCTTGCCAAGCTGGCAGATAATGACGAAGTCAACCTCCTACTGGGAATTCTTGACATTTCTCATTGATTATTCCACGATTTATCTCTGGTGGTGAAGAGTATTCAAGTATTGGTTGTGTGGGTCAGGGGTGGAGCTAAGAATGTTGTAGCTTCCGCCTCTACCGTGAGTTGAGGACATGCCGCGAAAGGACTGGTCATGGTCATTGCGATTGTTGTAGTAAGGTTCTTCGTTGCTCGTGTAATTGCACTGCTTGTTGCTGCCGTATTCTGTTTTTGTTACCTTGTTTTAGGAAGGGCTTCTGTTTGTAGAAAGGCTTGGGTTGTTGCTTGATTACTTTGGATTTTCTGGAAATTTCTAGGTGAGCAGGCTTCGCAAACAAACCTCTGAACAGAGTTTCCGATTCATGAATAGGTTGAGTCCTTAGCTCATATTTAGTTGTTTCGTTAAGATTGGTTGTAGAGTTGGGAGCCACGTTTCGGAGAAGGGTTGAGTAGCTTTCGTCAGTCAGTTTTCAATGAATGAAAAGTTGCAAAGCAAGCTTTCTTGAATACTTCATTTCTCAAAAATGTCAGCTGCTTCGCCTCAAGGTCATTTTGTATCTGGGAAAGTTTCTTGCATAGGGCATTGCAGCCTGCTAGCAGACTAAGGCGTAAAATCCTGTCGTTATCTTCTAAGAGACAGAACTTCGATTTTCTTCGGAGTTTGTAATGCTGTTCCGAAATCCATTTTCACCTCTGCAGTTAAAAATTCGGATTGAACATCCGGACTGCGACGCCGATTGAACATCCATTAGAAGTGCGATGCCTGCATGCAGATCTTGCCCACTTACCAGATCTTACACGAAAATTTCCCAATTGTTACCCCCTTCTTTGGAATGTCGCACTATAAAGCTACGCGTGGACACTACCTTAAACTGGTAGTTGATAAACCACGGTTGGACTGTCGAAAGTATTTCTTCGCTGTTCGGGTGGTGAATCCGTGGAACTCACTGCCGGGCAAACTTATGTCCAAGACCATGTCAGCTTTTCGTCGGGGCCTTCTCCAGGTGGGCCCTTTCACGTTTCCTGCAACGGACGTACGATTAACAATACTTTGCTCAACCTGTCGGTGGTCTCCTCTCACCGCAAAATTGGCCTCTTTCAACTTTGAGCTTTTAAATTTCCAAAACATAACATTTAATTTTAATAAATAGGAATGGTGTCAGCAGCCATGCCCTTCCGTCTCCTTGCCGAACTCTTACATTCGACTTAACAATCTTATTATTGTATTATAACATAGGTGTCGAATTGTTTGGGGTTAGCAGAACCTTCACTCAAGGGTTTAAAGGAGGCAGGTCCTTGTCTAACTCCAAGGGTTCACCTTTGCCAGGTAAAAGGCCACCATTACATAGAAGAGTAGTTAAAAGCGTGGTTGATTGACTCGAAACAGCACGTGGCTTGGGATTGCGGAGGCCGAAGCCAGTCGATAATCCTCTGTTCTTGGTTGGAGCCGATTCAGATTACGATGGTTTACAGAGAAAACAATCAGGTATTACGACTTCCACTGTTTTAAGTAAATCCAAAAGGAGAATCCCGGATGGGTCCTCAATATCACGGAAGCTTTCGCATCGTCGCAGCCATAGACGGATGAATTCAAGAAAAGATCCTTGAAATCGGGCGACCGTTGTCGGCGGGGGGCTATGCTTTCATTTCCAGTGAGTGCCATTCCGGGAACTAGTCGATGGTTGGTAGGCAGATGTAGATCCACTTCAGCGCGACGTTTTCGAATCGGGGAAAATGGCTGCTGCCATGGTCAGACCGAAAGGGGCTTTTGGATCAATGAGTACGGTGGGCGCTCGGAACTGGCTCTTTCGGTGTCCAAAACAGTTATCAGCGCCTGTCGGTGGTGTGCGGCGCTGTCTGGCCCAACGCCGGTGACAGAGCGCAGAGTGTGTTCATCAGAAGCGGCCATTGGTGTACGTAGCCGCTTTCGTGGTCGGTGAAAGCCAGGGGTTGAACTCATGCCTCGCTGTATGATCACAGCATCAATTTTGGCTTTGAAAGTGGCTGGTCCGACGCTACCGCAGGCTTCGAGGAATGGCTACGCGAGCGATGAGATTTCATAGACGATTTGTGTGACTTTGAGTTTAAGCTTGGAGCATGATTCCTTCATCTTTTGGAGTTCCACTTGAAGGGGATGGATATCGGAAGGAATGGTGCCGGTTCCTTCTCCACATGGGAACGGAGAACTGTTTGCCATGTTAACAGCAGTATCCTCTTGACCGACACACAGAAGAGCCGGCATAAGCGACGGGCCCGTGTGCTAAAGGTCGGCAGCTTTCGGCGGGAGAGCAGGCCGCCTCGCATGAAGATGCCGATGACGAAGAGCGCTTCAGAAGTTTATAGCGAGAGAGGTGGGCGGTCGACCAATGCGTCAGAGGTACCTTCCTAAGAGTCAGCCAGACGTGGTGCTTTCGGGGCGGCCTTGATTTTCACAATCGTTGCAATGAATCATCTTTCGGTAGGAATAAGGACGGCGGCATCCTTTTAGTAACGGGCACTTTTAAAGGAGGGATGCGTGCGTTCACCTTGGGTTAGTCAGCTAACTGCGTTTAGATTTCAACTCTAGGCATGCATCGCAAAAACCGGCAAGCGGCGATTACAGTGGTTTTTGAAGGACATATTTTAAAAAATCTACACTAAAACCACAAAACGAACTATTTAAAATGGTTCACTGAATTTTCGGTGAAGAAATCGTTCACCTTCGTCGGAGTGTTTGCAGCTATTTGAAAAAGATCGTTCACATCTTTCACTTGGTCACGATGCTGGTCGAGTTACCATTGAGCTGTACAGCTCTCTGGATTGGAGAGAGCCACTTCCGGTTTAGCTTTTCTGTAAGCTCTGGATGTAGCAGTTCATCGATGTTGTTATATGTCGCTGCTGTAAGATTCATAAGTGGCACATTATTCTGAATGAACTTTGTTATGGCTATGGACTCTAATGCTCTCAGGTGACTATCTTGGAGGGAGTTGGATTTGAGTAGGATTGTGGATTCATCCCATGCTATGGGGTGTTGCGTTTTCTTGTGGTGGAGGGCAATGCTGTTTTTCTTGTCCCCAGGCTTGGAAACATCGGTCTGTCTCTCCTATGTATACTGCTACACATGTTTTGCATGGAATGCAGTATACTACTCCTTTTTGAGAAAGTATGGTTTTGTCTGCTTGTGTGATGGTGGGGGTTGGGGGGATTTTGGTATTTGTCGTGTGGAACCAAAATCCACCCATCCCACAAGTACTCCACAAGAACTGTACCAAACACAAGCCCCCCAGTTATTCCCACTCCACCCCCCCATGCCAGAAGATCAAACAACCAGACAAAACCATACTTTCTCAAAAAGGAGTAGTATACTGCATTCCATGCAAAACATGTGCAGCAGTATACATAGGAGAGAGACACCGATGTTTCGAAGCCCGGTTACAAGAAAACGCAACACCCCATAGCATGGGATGAATCCACAATCCAACTCCTTCCAAGATAGTCACCTGAGAGCATTAGAGTCCATAGCCATAACAAAGTTCATCCAGAATAATGTGCCACTTATGAATCTTACAGCAGCGATAAACTGCTACATCTAGAGCTTACAGAAAAGCTAAAGCGGAAGCGGCTCTCTCCAAAAACTAGGCATGCAGAAAGAGAATGCTAAATTTACAGATAACGTTATGTTTTCGACGGCATCTAGAAATATTATTTTCAATACTCTGGTAATGCGTATTGAAAATTTGCGATACTGAGGAGTATTAACATTTTGAGTTTAAGCGTCGTTTGTTTACATTTGTAGAAGCTCAGTGTTAAAAGGTGTTAAAAGCTGTCTACATTCTTTTTAATCTTTGACAGGTAAGCCACTCAGCAAATGTTGGGAATTTTTCTAAGTGTCTAAAATGCTCGGCTCTCGATTCACATAAACATTTTATTGTAGGATTCACACATACTGTATAATTTTTATTTATAACGACGTTTCCAACATATCTCAGTACCAAACTGGTTATATCAATATTAAAATAGATTTCACTAATTACTACGTGTATCTATTAATGAATCACACACCACCTATATTATACAGAAGATTTTCACAATCTTAGTACATGTCCTATGACAGGATGCATGGTTTCATCTGTTTATTAAGAATTTATAAAGACAAATTTGTTCAACCATTAGGCACATGGGTATAGCTCACTTCTATAATACAAACATAAATATTTACTTTACATGATGTGATTTATACCTACTAACCTAAGAACAATGACAAATTTGTTTATAAATACAAGAAAATAAACTTTCAAAAGTTCAGGGTTCAGAACACAAATACCATACTAGTATTCTGCAAATTTTCAACATACTGGCCACACGCACTATGATTTTTTAAACTTCGCGCTCGCGGCCTCCCGCGAGCGCCAAGTTCAAAAAGTTTAGCAATCATAGTGCCTGATGAAGACAGACCAAAAAGTTTAGCAATCATAGTGCCTGATGAAGACAGACGTGTGGCCAGTCTGTCAAAAATTTGCAGAATACTGGTATGGTATTTGTTAAGGCAGTACCCAACGAGAATTTTTCAGCCGAACCGAACAAAAATGTACCAAACCAACCTATTTAACAAATGTAGGTATTTTCACATGGACTTGTAAGTCCATAGATGTTGAAACTCTGTTTAAACATAAAAAAATCTCCACTACTTTTACATTTTCCCTTCTAACTTCTGAACCGTTACAGCTAGGAACTTGTGGTTTGGACCAACAGAAAGCTAGCGAAAAAATCTTCAAAATGGTGTATTCAAACATCTAAATCAGTCGATTAGAAGTGAAAATATGTTCGGCTTGGTATTTTGCGTTTGAAAGACCGAACACCCTCTGTTCGGTTCGGTACAGCCTTAGTATTTGTATTCTGAAATTGTGCGTAATAATTCCCTGAACTTTCGAAATTTTAAAAATGAACTTTCAAAGTTATAATCGTTACCATATTTTCAAAGAAGATAAACGTGGGCTTGAAAAAAAAAATTCAGTAAGTGACAACTGTACTTTAGAAGATGGTAAAGAGATTTTTGGTCTACAGTACTTGGTTAATCATCTGACTATTGAAAGTACCCCATTCTGAGTGACAGTTGCTGTTGGGTATACAGTATGCATGGGCGCATGGTTATTTACTGACTTTTGGACCTGTAAAAGTACTTCATTTTTGTGCAATTGACCACTTCAGACCCTGTGCCAATACCTTTTTTTGGTGTTATTTTGAAACTTTGTTAAACCAAAGTGCTCGAAGAGCTCATAAAAATATGGTGTATTACAGTTAAGGCTACGAAAAAAAAATTAGTTGTTTCTCAGGCCCTGCCTGGTGGTCAAATTTGCCCCTTGTCGATGCTTTTTATTTGCTAGTTCAAGCTAAATTTATTACCGTTACAAGGAAAAGCAATTCAGTTAGCTGAAAATAAGTATTATTTAGCCTAAATTAACCACTTTCAGCTCCGTAAAATTAAGTGTTTTGCAAAGTTTTTCCGTAAAATTAAAATGCAAGTGTTTTCAGCAGTTGAAAGTAAGACTTCAGTTACTTCCAATAAAATAAAAAATAAAATAAAAAGCCTGGTGGCCTGGTTACTTTTTGAATGAAAATACCCGAGAAACAAACTTATTTCTTTTCACGGCCTAAAATCAATCAATTTTTAGCTAAGTTATCAAAAAACGAAAGTATCTATTGATGCATCCGTTCTGTAGGACGGTAAAAGAATGTGTGTATTGGGACTTTAAACAACATTAATACCAATAATAAAATCAGTAACTTGGAGATGAAACATTCCAATTCTTGGCGAGGACTGGGTAACAGCTACCAATCTTCAGTTGCCTACATTAACCTTTCAACATATCTATTCTGACGAAGTCCTGTACCAATAAGCTAGTTACAACTTTCTCGACAGCCACCCTAAGAAGCGTGGTTGTGGTTCTCTGCACAAGTTGACAAGTATTCAATAAACTTGTAGACACGAACCGTTGTACAATACCAGGATAGCTTATTTTACCATCTTGAAAGTTCTCTGCCTATGGTGAATTGATTAGAGTGTGCCATTCCAATATGGACCAATGAGATTGCCCAAAATACAAATATACAGTACTACATTGTTAAACATCTTGAACCATTCATTCAGACTACTAATGGTGGTGAAGCAGCACAGTTTTCACAGCATGTACTACTTACCCCAAGTTTAAAACCAAACTACATGGAAGTTGTCTGTTTGTGTTAAAATAGAAGGTACTGACTATACTTCGCCACGATTTTTTTTTGTCAGCACACACACGGTCATTGGTTGCAAAGAAACTTTAACACACTTTTGTACTGTACTAGTGAATTTGTACACGGCATCAAATTGTTTTTACATTACGCTTGCATTGTATGTCTTCCCTTTATTGGTGCTTCTTGTTTCGGCACTTGGTGTTGCGAGTCCCATAATTGTGAATATAGGCTTCCACTGTTCAACAGTAGATCGTGGTGATTTCCTCGTTCCACAACTTGACCACCACTTAAAACGAGAATTTCGTCAGCGTCAACAATTGTAGACAACCGATGAGCAATGCAGATCGAGGTACGATTTGTTGTTGCCCGCTTCAGGGCGCGCATGATGTTCTGCAAATAAAACACAGTCAAATTGTAGAACAGTATTTAAGAGTAGTGTAGGAAAACCAAACAAAAACTGTTAACACCGACGTCTGACAGATTTCAAACTGACAAAATACATGCTATTATATTTGACTTAATTTTGGGTTGGTCTTTCTTGTTTAATTATTTTCTAAGTTACAATTTTCCTATACAATGAGTAATTGTAGTGAAGCAATATTTCTACGAGTCAGCAGTTGGTGACCTAAGTGTGTCGTCTCCTAATTACCTCCAACTAGGGATCGACCCATACAGGTTTTTGCTGATCTGATAAAGTTAATTCCCATTTTTTACACTTTATTTCAAGAACTTACAAAATGTCATTATTATACATAATAGATCTATCCGAGGTAAAATTTCCCTGTGCTGCTCATACCGGTACCACAAGTAAACAATGAACATATGGAACCATATTTAGAGTTAAAAGAAGGGAAAAAAAGGAGAGAAAAAACATTTGTCAGCGTTATAGTACCCTGAATTTAAAACTGATTGAAATTATTCATTACAAACTATTGAAAACGTCTGATGTGGTGCATTATGAAAGTATCACACTTGCATGAAACAAAACACAAAATTATAGAACTAATCCTTACAGGGGCTGCTCACACCTTTAATATCAAATCAACTGTAAAACCGTAGGGGGTTTCCATGCTCTGGGTCCCCCCCCCCCCCCCCCCCCGATTGAATAAATCCTACTAAGATATGGTCCAGCAAAGATTAAAATCAACATTTGACGTTGGTAAAAATTTCTCGACTTAGCCCCCCCCCCCCCCTATGTGTATAGGTTTTTCAGTTGAATAGTGAAGTTTAGTGAGTTTTAAGCAAAGTGCAGGAAAACAGTACATATTATTGAGATGCTGAATGTTAGAATTTTCAATGGCTATAAAATAGGAGACCACAGTGTTAGTTGACAATTGGATTTTGCACTCCAAAGGCTTTTTTTGTACCCCAGTAACAAATTTGGGGTGCAAATTTGCACCTGGTTCAAAATTTGGAGATTCGACCCCTGGTTGGCGAAAGTAGTAAATTGTAAGATACCCACACTTGCCTTAAACCAAATGTTTAATAATGCATGACCATACATGTCAATGATTAAAGACTTTAATGCTATGTGAAGGCAGTAGTGTATGACTGTGCAGTAAATTTATTTATTTATTTAGTTCCTGAAAACGTACAACAGGGTACATATTTAAGAGGATGAAGTAGTGTGTCCTAAGGCCTAGAAGCAGAGTCCTCAAGTTATTGCAAGATTTCAATGCCCTGAATATGTCGTGGGCCTGGAGTCATGCGGAGATGTGATCTCACATCAGCCTCCAATTGAAAAGCCCCTGCGAAACTGCATTTCTCACACTACGGCCCTAACACTCAGGCCCTCCCAGGCAAGCACTAACCAGCTAATTACTAGAAGCAAGGGCCAAATGCCAAAGTCTGGCCTGTTCATCAGTATTGCCAGTTCAGAGTGAACATACAACCATCACGACAAGCCTAGTGGGGTATGGTAGGAATTGGGCTGTCTTTTATGACCCCATGCTAGACTGTTGGCTTTCTCCCCCGATTGGGACCTCTGGCCACGAAAAAGACTCAGTCGGAGCATCTTCACAGTTCAAACACGGTTTATTCTGGTCACTAGTGCACTGACTTACATTTGCAATCATCAAGTACGCGGACGGGAGATTGGCGTTGCTGCGCTGCCTCCTACTCCTACCTAGCACACAAGTGCAGAGCTCGCTGTCCTGGTACAACAGTCCTAGCGAGGAGGGTGACACGGGAGGGAGCACTGCCTCACGACAAAACATTAGCCAGCTCCTTCAAAGTGGTCTCATGAAAATCTGTACAGTTCGAAGCCCCATGTAACCCTACTGTCTGTGACCTTAAAAGCGTTTACATTCAGCAGAAACGAAAGTAAAGGTATGAAGAATCGTATTAGCTTACTTGCAAAGCACCATATGCATCTTCTACAGGTGCCCATCATCACTTAAGTCAACCGTCAACTCCAAGCCCAAAGCACGAGTTGTTAATGGACAGCAGGCTTACCTCACTATCAATTTTGCCAAACACCGTACAAACAGATATGGCGATGTTGGAGGAAAGGCCCATGTCCCGAGTCAAAAAGACAAGTCTGTTCAGCAAAAACTGAAGCACACTCCGACTCAGAGCAATATCATCAGCAAAGGCCACCATATTCACAGTCGCGCGGTTTACCCAACAGCATGTCATCGATAATGAGGCAGACGAGGTACAGCCACAGGGGACTGCCCTGCCTGACACCACAAGTTGCATGAAACTGATGCAACTGAAAACCTTCCCAAGCCACTGTGATGGCTTGCCACTCATAGCAATTGGTGACCATATCGGAAATGTTGGAAGGTAAGCCACATTTTTGAGTGCGCTAAGGATTGAGCAGGGTGCCACCTTACTGAAAGCCTGTAAAACATTGGCAAAGCACACATAAATGCGGGATCCTGCCACACTAAATCTCCTTTTTCACAACAATTGTGAAGTGCTTCCTAAGTGGAAGTAAGATCTTTGATGCGTTTTAGCAGAAGTAAGTCCAGGAGCATTGCAATTGGACTCTTCAAGGCAATCCTTCGATAACTGTCACTGCTGGTTGCATCTGTAGTCTTTCTCTTTAGGATTGGCAGTAGGGCGTCGTGTTGGCAAGCAATGTAAGCATGAACAAGAAGCCTGGCAAAGAGCAAGTATTCTACAATTAGCTCTTCAGGACCAGCCACCTTACTTTTCCTCGTAGTAGAGAGCAGGTGTCTTATTTCCGTTGGACCGTTTTCAGGGGTTAGGGCAAGAGCCGTTTTGTACTCACAAGGGAAAACCTTATGAGAATTGTTCTCCATGAAAGCTTCAGATCTAGACTAGGAAGACGAAGTGAAAATGGCACAATTTCTCCCTCCACATGTCACAAATACCACTAGCCCCATCTACGGTGTCAATGGCTGGTCTCGTAGCGCACCTAGTTCGACGAATCACAGACCAGAAAGCAATGCAGTTACGAGAACGCTAGGATTTCTGAAGGGACTCCACCTTAAGAGCACAATCGTTTGGCCGGCACCAGCGCAGGGTACTGAAACCGCTTGCGGGAATCCAGTCGAGCTTAGAAGCTGGCGACGTCCCTTGGTCTACCATTCCGCACCCAGTCTGCTTTGGCATGCTAGTGGTCAGCGTAAAGATGCTTCACATGATTGTTCCAGCCTGGGACTCGCCATGGGCTACTCCCAGACCCACGAATAGAGAATCAAAGAGAGAGCAACCTGGGTTAAGGGCTGCTGCGGCCGTGCAGTCTCCCTGTCCACATATTGTCAGTAATCAGTACGACAGGCAGTTTAAAAAGCATGAGGGCATCAGTAAATCCATACTAAAAGTTCCAGCCTGAAATAGGACAATCTATCAGAATTTCATACTTTTTAAGGCCTGGAAAAACGCATTAACTAAATTCAAGACTTTTACAGCTAGCGTACAAACCCTGTATTTTAATTAAAGACTATTCAATTAAACAAATATTGAGTGCGAAAGTAGAAAAAATAGAAAAAGTACGAATGGTTAACAAAGTAGGAAAAAGTGATTTATACCCTTACCAATTGCAGATGCGCGTGTATAAATCAATGATATGAACTAGGTGTGTGCGAATAGAATAATTTTAATTGGGTTGAACCGAGCCAAGTTTGCAAGAGAAGAGTGTTCGGTGAAGTCACTTTGTTTGCAAGGTTCATTTAACAGCAACTGCTTAACGTGTAGAAATGGTTTTCCGATTTAAGGATATAGGTAACTTAAAAACTGTTAGAGCTAATGGCTTTTAATTTACACCACTGGAAAGCTCTCGCCGGAATGATGAATTTGGTTTAATGGAATGTCAAAATCGGCCAAAAATTGTACAACTTGTATACTCTGCTCGAATTTTGCTAGTGTCGCACACCCGTATATCAACCCATTTCTGCAAGCCATGCTGTAATCATTTTATTGCCACAGTATCGTTTTCCATAATTGCGAGGGGAGCTTTATGGTTGCTTCCAAGAATTTCTTGTTGGGTGATGGGTGAAATTCCCTTGTTCTTCAGAATTTAGCAAACACCAATGGGCAATGCGAGCATTTTATTATTACATACTTTTATCTCCCTAACCCTTCCTCTATTCACTAAAAGGGCACTTCAGAATTAAGCAACAAAGCTTCCATATGATCACGTGGTTGGCTAAATTGTAGGGCTGTTCCAATACCACTCTTTTATATCAGATACCGATACTAATAGCATGGAACGTATTGGCACAACCGATTTGATATCGATATCGATGCCACAAGCACAACAAAAGATCAGTCGTGTAGTGGTAAACAAAATAGTGGGGAGCTATGATAAGGAAATGGGGGGAGGGGGTTGTTAGTTACAGCTCCCAAACAGCCCACGCACACATTTGCCTTGCACGAAAATAAATAAACTGAAAGATGCAGTTTTACTGATTGTTGGTTTCCCTGTTTAACAGTTTTTCTACATTATGTCAAACCTATATATTAACACTGAAAATGTTGTTTTTCCCTTGGTGTACGAACAAAATAGTAGAGCAGTATGCTGACAAAATATAGTAAACAAGTTAGTAGAGCTGCAAATACTAGATCGAGAATTGGTGATGGCAGCTCGCCAACACATTGGACAGTGCATCGAGTCTGAAAATAGGTAAATTAAGAAAAATACCGCATGAGCCTGCTCTTGTCGAGAATACAGTAAGTGCAAGAGCGCCGCTCCGCCTCAACAAAAGTTAACAGAGCGCCGCTCCTGCACGAGTACACCACTGCAAAAGATACAAAACTAATGCAAATAGCTTTCTAAGTTTGCAAGCAAGAACTAGCCAATACAAAATAAAAAGAATTCAGCCACGAATGAAAAGCAGAACTATTACTTAAGGGAAGCCCCAAAAAAAAATTGTAGTTTACACCACCACAATCATTAAAAAAATTGTGCTTAGTATCGGTTGCCAGTATCAGAAGAAGAATATTTTAAAAAGCCTAAAAAGCGAACAAACTATGACATCATGAGGGTAAAAAGAAAACTTTTTTCGCGAGTCATCATATCAAGTTACAGCGATGAAAATAGGCTTTAACGGTTGTGCAAATAATTCTCTTTCATTTGGTCCTACTCCCATCTTTGTAGGTGCCTCGGTTCCAGAGTAGTAGAGGTCATGCACTCACGCACATCATACGCCTTTAATGACGTAGATATTTGTCTTCCAAGAAATCTTGATGCTGGGTGACACGGCAGTTTTGCTATGTTTTTAATTTAATGGAAACCTGATGACGGAATAGGGTTGATTCCAAAACGTTGTTTTGTTTTATTTGTACACTTTTAGGCTTTTTTTTTTTTTAATATTATAACACTCTGGTGCTTCTTATTTGCAAGTATCAGACGAAAACTGCACTTTACGTAGATACTAGTATTAGGACAGCTTACTAAATTGGTGTTTTCTAACGTTTAGTGTGCAAAGCAGCAAAATGTATGCAAGTTTGGTTTTTTTTTACCTTTTGCGTAATTCTTATGTGTCATGGTATTTTACTATTTTTTAATTTCGAGGTTGATGAAGGAAATTTAGTCAACTGAAAACGTAGGAGACACCCCAGTAACCCCTAGGATCGATTGCTGTGGCAGAAATTGTTGCTGGTATGGTTTCGGTTTAAGTTATCACATAAAATTTGTGTCTTTAGCACAGCTCCATAATTTTGACTTATGGACGGTTGGGATTATCCAGGAAACTTATCACGATTAAAGACTACAACAAGTAGCTCCATACATCTCGAAATGCTTGCAGCTAAGCTCTTACATTTTGAAATTTTTAGTATATGGGACTCGAAAATTTAGTTTCACTCCACCGGAAACTCCTAATGAGCTGGGTAAATGATATGGTATTTAAAATCAGTAAATACTTATGGAAAGTAAACTTGGTTACCATGAGACTTGCTGTACCTTTTATTTTTTTTTTACTTTCATCCTTCTGTCCCTGAACTGATTCTGTAGCCATCGCCTGATTTTTATACCCTGAGAATCACCAATTTGTCTAACCTTTGAAGAACTATTCTACTTACAAGTTCAGTGATTGAATCCAGAGACGATGTGGCTTCATCAAAGATGAGAATTGGTGTGTCCTTAAGTATAGCTCTTGCAATTGCCACACGTTGCTTTTCTCCACCTTAAAAATAAAAACCAACACATCTTGTAGCTCAATAAGGACGTTTTACATGAGATTGTAGTACATCTTCACAATTACCTGAGAGTTTCAGGCCTCGTTCGCCCACTTGCGTCTCATATTTTTGTGGCCATTGCATTATAGCATCGTGAAGCTCTGCCATGCGAGCAGTGTCATGCACTTGATCCAAAGATTTACTGAAATCTCCATAATGTAAATTGTACTGTATGGTGTTGTGAAACAGAACAGAATCCTGTAATGAATTCAAAAGAATTATTAGTTTAGTCGGTTACACGTTACGAGTAGGGACCCGTGCTTATATTATCAAATCTTAATCTAATTTCTGAAAACGTTAACTACAGGGAAGATTTTGATAATCCAACATAATACTAGGCTTCTTTCTCCTTCTAAAAGGCTAGTAAGATTACAAATTGAGCCCCTCTATATGAGATAGTTTGCTTCAGATGACGCAAAGCTCTTTTATAAAACTTACAAAACAGAATTGTCACTCGATTTTAACAGCTGTAACATTTTTTTAATGCTGTAATGTGGGAAATTGATTTTATTGCTAGAATCTGTCATAAACAAAACATATTGGATTATACAAATGAATGCTTAGCAACGGGAATACATAGAAATACTAGGGTATGGCCTGGTTGATTTCTGTTTTTGTTGCTTAACCGAAAACATACATTATATACCTGATTTTTCCTTTATAGCAGTTCCTTCCTTTGAAGGCTCAATCCCTAGCGATGAAAAGTTGGCTTCCCTGCTGTGCTTGCAACTCCCCTTCTACGCATGCGCGCATGTCTCTATATAAAGCGCCCAAATCGACCGTATTCTGGGCAAGGTAAATGAAAAAAGTTAGGCATGCAAACATAACAAAATTCTCATTAGCTTATGTAAGCTGTGGAAGGTTCTTGAACCAAAGATGGTGGGTGTCTACGACTGGGAAAGCATGTCTATGGTGTAGCATAGGTAGTATGGTCGAAGAGAAAGTGGGAAGCGGTTGCTTTTAGGCGACCGTGAAGTTCTCCGTGAATGATAGGGAAGCGGTCATAGTAGGCCGTTTGAATCGTTTGAGAAAGACAGTGAAGCGGTCGCATTGGCTGCCGTAGGATCTCAGTGAAAGGTTGGAACACTTGGATTTGGATTAGTAAGATGAATAATTTGCTGTAAAATGTTCGTATAGTGTCCCTTCTCTTCTTCTTAAGAGGATGTTGAACATAAAATAAGAAAATAATCTGCGCAGTAAGAAAATAATCTCCACTGACGGAGGAGGAACCGATGACGCAGTGGAAGGACGGAGTATTTAAGGTTGTGTAGAGGTGACCGTTGGCCAGGAAAACTTCAAGAGTCGGAGAAAGAGAAGGTGGACCGAAGTAACAGTAGCAGTTGTGGGGACCGTAAAAAGAGTGCTTGAAAGTCGTTAATGATGTAACAAGGAAAAAGCAGCGAGAATTTCAATTTTGAGAGAAGATGTGGGTGAACCTATGGCAGTGCTCAGAAACTGAGACCCATGCCCTTTGCACATTGAGGACAGTCCGTACAAGGGAGGTTCCGAACAAAAGTGGTTGCGTCGTCAAACTGCCAAACATTATAGGATAACAGTTGATCGAGATCTGAAGGAGAGGCGGCCGATGACCAGAAGGCCACCACTAGGTCAACAGCTTGGGACATGTGTATTGTGGATGATGAAGCTATGGAAGCTGTTGGAAAGATACCGACAGCGTAGTCTGGTCCACCGACGGGTCAGGAACAGGAGATTCCACTGACTGCATGCTCCGTGATCCGTCTTGGAGTGGAAGGATGACGGCTGAGTCTGTGTCTGCGTCAAGGCTGGGATCTGGCTTAGAAGTTGTCGTAGAGGATCCCGCTCGAGTTTTTGGAGGAGGGCGACCGTGAGGAGGTCGGCAAGTCTTGGATTTCGAGCAGTGTTGTTCCCTCCAAGGCGGGGTGGTAGGTAATGGCGAGAGCTTCTTGAACTTCTCCTTCATGAGGATATTGGAAGCACGAAGAGAAGTTACCTGGAGCTGAAGGCGACCGATTTCGTCAACCAATGTGGTGTTTCTCGTAGAAAATTTACGATCGCAACGTGACTGTTTATCGTTTCTTGAAGAGTAGGGGCTGTAGCTGTGGAGGAACGGAGGCAATCTGTTGGTTGTACGCATAGCCTAGCTATAGTTGGTTCTTCCCAGCAAAGAATTTATTTGTATTATTCATATCATTGGTTAAAATATCATTTGAGACTAAAATGTACTGTACTGTCTCCCAGTTCAGGAAAGAGCGATGGAAAAGCCTGGTCGGCAATTACGCACTGTTTGCCTGGTGAATGAAACATCCGCCTTATCGAGCGCTTTAGCCTGGTGGGGAGCTAACTTCCGGTTTAGGATGGAGCGAACGCTCACTCGCGTTCTGGGGTCAATGCAGGCAGCATGGGCTGCAAGCTGCAGTCATGTTGTAAAGCCATAGTCATGTTTGTTTTAAGCCATGTGGTCAAGTGTTTGTAACTTTGAAACTCTCAAAATGTCGCTGTTAAATAAACAGTTGAACTTTAAGTATTCTTCTGGCCCTTCTTTGAAACAACAGTAATTTGTAGGACTAGGAATTCGCTGGAGTAACGCGGAAATTTTCCTACAGAATCCATCGCGAGGACTGATTTCAGTAAGTAGTCAAGTTCTTATGCAAAGTAACGTGCTACTGAAAGAAGCGACTCACAATTTACATTGAAATGAGCTAAGTTGTCTGGCGACAGCTGAAGACCTCTTAACAACACAGAACAGATGGCATCTGCTGGTCTCAAGAGCGACCGAAGAGGCGACCGTATATGATGGTGTTATGGCTGATCGTAGAGGAACTGTTGAAGAGGTCGATGAACGAGGCAGATTAACTAACTGTACTCGTGGAGGTAGAAGACGTTTTCTTTGTCCTCATTCCAAGTGTAGACTTGTGGAGCGACGTACACAGAGGAGACCGGGGAGGAATATCGCCTTTTACTGGAGGCGGGACGACAGGAGTGCTGGAACAGTTGTAGAATTCGACATGGATGTCTGACTCAGCGAGGCTTCTTACAGCTGGCGTTGGAAGGGACCAGTGAGGAACCAGAGTCATTGGCGGAAAGAACATATTGGTTTGCGCGTTGAACAGTGCGTTGATATGACTTCTTATGGCGACAAAAAATGTTGTTCCTCCATTAGTCCTTGGAAAGGCGCACACACACAAACTTCATTTTCTGTTGAACCAATCATACTTGCGGTGAAACTGGCAACATGGAAGCGGATCTAAATGGCTCTTGGCACCAGTAAACTCGAGGCATGAACTTTTAACGGGGTCCGGAAAAGAGCAATGGGAGCCAAAGTGGCTGCTGGAGGAGGTTTGGAGTAGACGAGGAGTCCGCATCAGTCGGGGTCAGACTATCCATTGTAGTTGTAACACACTGAGGCTTGGCTGAAGAACACAATAGCGGGACACTACCTGGATGCGTGAACTGGAAAGAAAGGCACACTTGGAATGTGTGGGAAGACAAAGAACAACCTGCACCGTCTGGTGGTGGTGAAGAGAGACACAAGTGAGTATCCCCAGATACTGTCAACCAAGATAGCGACCGAAAATGAATCCTAACAAAAGAATCCTGAGTCCTCTGAAGACAAAAAGGCGACCGTGAAAACTAATGGCTTGGTTGTAAGTGTGGAGTCTGTTCGAGATACATATGGTTCGTGACAGTATTTTGGTGTGGTATAACGTTTGCTTGGTGCCTAGTCAGGGCATGCTCCTATCGCCTCCTCCCCCCCACTTCGCCCAAGTGGAAGTGGCGAACAGCGAAATGTGTGCCACAGAGGAGAACAAAAAAAAAGGGAGGAAGGGCAACCGTAAAGCGGGTCGTTGCTCGTGTGACAGTCGGACGGTGCGCCTAACCCTGACCCAACGTCTCAAGCAAAATTAGCGAGAGACGATGGGAGAGGCGACCGGAAATCATTGCAAAAAGGGGAAGCGTTTGTCGAAATCCAGCGACTGGGAGACCTGGATGGAGAAGAAACTGAGGCCACGAAGGTGGTCGAAAAAAGAGCACTTCAGTGGTCAAAGATGTAGTAAAAGAGGAGAAGGGAAACCCAACCGGTCCGGCCGGGAAGGATTTCGGCCCTTGTATCGTCCTTTGTGTGTCTTTTAATTATTTATTTTTTGTATCTCATGGTACAATCAGAAACAAGTAATCAACAAGTAATGAGAAGAAGAGGGGGGGGGGGGGGAACCGCTACTCGTGGTCTGCAAGGCTGGCTCAGCTACTGTAGAACTTGGGTCAGTTGAAGACCTGGAAGATCGAGCGACCGCAGTACCAGCCGGAATAAGTCTTGACACATCGGGGATGGAGACTCGGAAACTGAAAAGGTTGGTTCTTGTTGGGTGACAAGGACTGTGGAGAATGCCCAGCAGTGGTCGGTGTCACCGATGGTGGAGTCAGACAGTCTGTACAAGATGTAGCAGCTACTTGCTGTTTATCCTGATTGGTAGGAGACGTGGCAGACCGAACGACCGGAGGCTCGGACGGGGCGAGTCTCAAGATTCCGGAAATGGAGATCTTGATTTTGGAGACTGTTGCTGGCGGAGTAAGTGAAAAAAAGTCTGGTGAATGCATGCGAGGGACCACAGCGTATGGTCCGGGGCTGGGAGAGGAAGCTGCTGGACATGACGAGGTAAGGACGAGTTCTGCACAGAGGAGAAAAGGTGAAACGGGGGGGCGGCGAATCAGATGGCAACGGTGCGGCCACCGAAGAAGAAGTAGAGACCGTCGGTGGCCCCGAGAAACAACAATCAGTCGGAGGGACTAATGGGTTACATGTCGAGGTGGGGACGGTCGAATCCGAAGAAGGGCTCTGGGGAAAGGGGACCGGTAACCTGGTGACGAACGGTCTCGGGCTGGGACTCGTGGTGGTTGCAGTCGAAGACGTGGCAGGTGGTCGTAGAGGAATCGACAACATGTTTCCTGTTCAAGAAAATCCGGGATGGCTTGGCAAGTGGAAGGCGACCAAAATGGCGAGGCGGGACTGCCTGCGACGGGTGAGGCGGCCGTGGAGCTCTTGACCAAGCTGTCTTTATAGGTGAATCCGGTCAGGCGACCGTCCGGAAGTGGGACCAGACACCAGAAAGAAGAAGAAGAAGAAGAATCCAGAAAACCCAAGACGACCGGAGAATCCATTTGACGCACTCGGGCTGCAGATGAAAACACTAGTTGGTGACCAGGTAACTGGAGACAGAACTGCAGCCTGTATAAAGTAGTCAGGAGAGCTGTAGAGAAGACCTACTCGTGGTGGTGCCCTAAGAAGAAAGATGAAGCCAGCTCGATTCGGGCACTTTATATAGAGACGTAAGGGGAGCTACGAGCATGGCAGGGAAGCCAACTTTTCATCGCTAGGGATTGAGCCTTCAAAGTACGGAACTGCTATAAAAGAAAAAATCAGGTAATTTCATAGAGAATAAAAAGTTATTTTTCAGGTTGTACAACCCTTTGTAACTAGCCGTAAACTGCTTTTGTGATCATTATTTTCGATTTACAAACTTATGGGAAAATATTAAGGCGCGGCCGATACTGGCATCGGTATCGGCATTAGCTAACTGTTTTGGTCAAATATCGGTTTTTGCGATATCTTCGCCAAAAATTGTCCGTTTTGATGTTCCAATACACCATTTTAACCGTTTTTTCGAGAGCTTTCCAATGGTGATAATTTCAAAGCGATAGCTTCAGTCGTTCTCAAATTCCAAAACCAAAAACCGGTTTCAAAAAACGCACTTTACTTCAAGATCCTTGCTCATAGAGCTTTGAGAGTTGGAATATTTCATCCAATTTTGTTTCTGAATATGGAAGAAACATTTACTTTACTGGAAGCAAAGCATTGTAGTATCAGCATTGGTATTGGTGATTAACATCGGGCCGCATCGGTATCGGATCGGTCAAATATGGTATCGGCCGAGCCTTAGAAAATATACTAGTTTAGTGGTTGTACATTTATATTTTTGGCTTCAGTAAACAGTAGATATCTTTCCCCACCTCCTCCCCCATTCGAAAAGTAATGTTTCCTCTTAAGAAAAAAAGTCACATATGACAGAAAGTATAAATCCCTAGTTATGAATATGAAGATTCTCCCAGAGAACTTGTTCTCGCCAGGAGAATCTAAGTTCTCTGAGTCGAATCCGACGAAACTATGTTACAAGATTGGGGATCCTTCCCTATGCCTACGGCGCGTTTTTAACTCGTTAATGCAGTCATTTATGGAAAATATTGCGTCACTTCCGCCTCTATCCCACTTCCCCCTGCCCTGCTCGCGTCCACTCACTCTTTTCTTGCTGCGAACGCACGATTCCATGCAGGGAGGCGGGTGGGCCGTGTTTTGTAACACAGTTTCGTCGGATTCGACTCAGAGAACTTAGATTCTCCTGGCGAGAACAAGTTCTCTGGGAGAATCTTCATTTCTCCATCGCAGAATCCTCCTCACTGTGTTACAAGATTGGGATAGATTAGGAAGCAGTGCACACCTCGGAATCGCTCCGAAGATGTCTGTGGTGACCTTGGTCCCACTTGGTAATCATACAGTACCTACACACCAGACCACCCAGGGACCCCACTCATTCGCCACCTCGGCGTCCAAGTAAGGGACCCAGAGTAGGGCCCCTGCGCTCTGCAAAGGATGCGGTTCTTCCCTGGCACAGGCCAACAGCCGGACGAACCAGGTTGCACACCGCCAGTCCGGTGTCACCAGTACTGCATCCCCAAACTCTGCCCCTGGGCAGCGTCCCCACAACCCAAATCGCTGCAAGTGGGCCATCGCCCCCGATGCGAACCCGTCCACGCCTGGCGTCCCAAACCACCTACAAATCTTTTGGAACGCCGCAGTACACAATCGGAAGTCAAATCTGTCCCAGAAATTCCGAGAAAGACCATCCGCTGTCACATCCAAGATCCTTGCGCGAGGCTTCCTCCGTGCACTCCCGCACGACACCAGGTCACCAGGTCATGTTGCCACCAGGTCATGTTGCCACCAACGCGTGTGCAACTTGTCATTCTCCACGGCACACAACAAACTGTCTGCCAGTCCCAACAACCTTTGAAGCTCCTTAACAACCGTGACCGGGTCTCGCTGCAGTCCCGCAACCAAGCGTACCATACGAGCCTGTTTCTCAGGTGGCAGCACAAAACGGGCTGACTTTAGATCCAACATCATACCCAAAAATTGCAAAGCCTGCGACGGTACCAGCACACTCCTTCTGTAATTTACGAAAAAGCCTAACTTCCGGAAGGTTTCCAACACTTTCCGCACATCCCGCCGCACACCTGCTGTGGACGGGCCTATTACCGCACAATCAAAACGAAAATGAACACACCTGCCCGGCGCAAGAAGCGCCCCACCACTGACATAAGCTTCATAAAAGTACCCGGGGCCGAAACCAACCTAAATGGCAGCACACAAAAGCGGTAAAGACAACCTTGCCAGGAAAACATCAACAATCATCGTGCACCGTCCCGTATTGCCACTGCATAGTACGCTTGAGACAGATCGATGGTAGCCATCCACCACCCTGGCTGGAAATGCTCTACTACCCTCGGTAGTGTATCCAAGTAGCACTTCTGTACCACTACGAACTCATTCAAGCATTTCAGGTTCAAAATTATCCTGATCGATCCGTCTGGCTTTGCCACTGAAAAAATTGGCGACACAAATCCTACACTCCCGTTTTTCACTCTCTCAATTACACCTTGAGCTAACATCTCGCTTAATTTTGGGGCAATCTCCTTCGCATCGTCAAGTAATGGCGGCCTCGCCGAAACCGCCCTCAGTGGTGGCGTATTTCCCAACTCTAGACCAGCACCGTCGACAATCCAACACAGCAGGCGACGCCCCAATGGCCACCCACTCTGCCATATGGCCTCTCAAACATCCAGCACGCCATGTGCTCATTATTTTCAAGCTCCGTTCCAGCGTTTGTTTTCCAACAATCCAACCGCACATACAACAAAAATCATCTACTCACGCTTTGTAGAGCCGATGCCGTACACGCCCCAGCGTTTCGCATCGCCCCAAAAAAAAAAATTTCAAAACCGAGCCATTCGTCCTGTTTTATCATCACCAACAACAACTTTTCCACCGTCCGCCACGTGCGGCTCCTGTCGGTTCGGTCAGTTACCGACTCCGACAATGGGTTCCCCATATGAACTCCCAAACACACTTCTCTTCTAAATTCCGCCACACAAACCAAAAATAAATACACTACGAACCTGACAATCCGTATTAAACCACAGCCACCACGTTCCCAAGAAGCAATTATATCCACGTGCGGACGTACCTGGCCGGCCTAACAGGCCGCCACGTCATTCGTTCTCACAAATCTGCCGCTACCATGCCAGCCGCCATCTTAAAACTCTCCAACCAGTATCGATAGAAATACTCATCAACAACCGCGTAGCCACGCTGCTTCGCTTGGAAAGATGGCGCACTTCAGTTCAACTGCGAAAACGATCGTTCGAAACGTATTTAACTTAGTAATTCAACAATCTTAGCTTAAGAATGTCTGACTGCACGCACCAGCGGTAAGAAAAAGAGCAGGGCAGGGGGAAGTGGGATAGAGGCGCTAGTGACGCAATATTTTGCATAAATGACGGCATTAATGAGGTAAAAACGCACCGTAGGCATAGGGAAGGATCCCAATCTTGTAACACAGTGAGGAGGATTCTGCGATGGAGAACAATCTTTCATAAAGCCTACCTGTGGCACCACAGCAATTGTTTTCCTAAGACTGTCAATGCACACTTCACGTATGTCTTGACCTCCAACCAGAATTCGTCCGTTTTGAGGATCAAAGAAACGATATAGCAGTCGTATAATGGTAGACTTTCTGAAAAATTACAAATTACATACCGTTAATCCAGTTGAAGTAATTTAACTGTGGACTGAGTCACATGTTCGAATTTCTTAACATGATACCGTCGAACCAACTTCACGTTTGTAATAATGGCCTTAACAAGCTCAAAACCAGGCAGGCTTCAGTTTGATTCTAAATAATGGCCACACAATTTCGTAACTTGTTAAGTTTTAACGATCTTTTTGTAACAGTTTACAAGCTAGCACGAGGATCTGATTAAAGTTTCAATAAGGTACCATGTCTAGTATACCAAAAGCCACTTTACAGAAAACAATGAAATGCAGCAAGGCCAAGAACTGCCAGATCTTAAAGACAAATGATGAAAGACTGGTTAATACTAAGGCTGTACCGAACCGAACAAACCGAACCAAACATGGCCGAACAGATGGTGTTCGATTCGGTGTTCGGCCTTTCAAAAGCAGAATACCAAACCGAACGTATTGACGGATTTTGATTGTTTGAATACACCATTTTGAAGGTTTTATCGCCAGCTTTCTGTTGGTCCAGACTACAAGTTCCTAGCTCTAACAGTTCAGAAGTTATGAGGGAAAATGTAAAAGTGAAGGAGATTTTGCTATGTTTAAACTAAATTTCCACGTCTGTGTACTTAGAAATCCATCTGAAAATACCTTCATTTGTTAAGAAACTTGTGCTTTGATGAATCTTTGTGAACTGAGTTCTTTTAAAGTTGATTGGTTTGGTAAAATTTTGTTCGGTTTGGTTCGGTTCGGCTGAAAAATTCTGGTTCGGTACAGCTTTAGTCAATACTAAGCATAGTTTTACGGAGTTCTCATACAAATTAATTGCAGATTACTAAATAATGAAATTGTGAGTACGAGAAATAAAGAAAACTAATAAAGAAAAAACCCAAATTTTAAACGTTAAGATCTGCCCTTCAATGACAAAAAAAAATCCTCAACATCAGCTTTGATTTTGGGTTACTGAGTAGCTAGTCACTTGGTTCCCATGTTAATTTCCATAGATCATTAATACAGTAGTACAGATCACTTGGGAAGGGTACAAATCTCCCTTTCTGACACATACAAGAATACATGTACTATAGTGCTGGAAAGTGCCCTTTGGT
>JAHWFP010108464.1:138119-220811 GCA_023313725.1 Lithobius niger
ATTGCTGTGAAGAAGGGAGGAGGCTTAGGTGAGAGATGCCTTGTACAAGTGCTAGGAGCTAAAGGAAGAGTCCACTATTACTACAGGGAGGGAGAAGGGGCCAGTAAACATAACAAGCAGTACTATCTTTATTCACATCATATAACTTTTAGGTAATTTTTCGTAGAAAAACGACAATTTGATTGGGGGGCTTTAACTCCATTATTTCATTATTTTGACTTTACAGCATTTTAGGGGGTGGGCTTTAGCTTCAACTGGGCTTTTAATATACGATTTACGGTAGTTGCACCTGACAGATCAGTTATCACCAAAAACTTGATGGCAACGCTGCATTTTCTTGCCAGAAATCAAGGTGGATACTTTTTGGAAACTTGACATTGACTACCATTTTAGGGTTTGGGTGAATCCTCTTAGCATTATAAAAAGGTTCCACTGAAATTATATTTTCTCTAAAAAAAAAAGCAGGGGCAAAATGGGCTATAAAATGGCTACAGTTCATACAAAATTGTTTACAGACCTTACCCTGATCCACTGCCACCAACAATAGCTATCTTCTTTCCTGCTGGAACTTCAAAGGATAAATTACGAAGGATTGGTTTTCCTTCCACATAATGAAAGCCCACATTTTCAAAGAGAATCTGAGCTTCACGTGCAGATATATTCAGCACGGGTGCAAATTTTTTGCTCTGCAAATGGGGAAAAAAAAAACCAACCATTACAGGTAAAAAAAAAAAAAATTGGGGGGGGGCCCCCCCCGCAGCTAGTGACTTTTGTTTCTATTGCCTACACGAAAATATGCATTACCTGTAAATTTTAGCATTCCTTTCCCAAAAGATGCCTTTCCCTAAGGTTTTTTGGTTGATTAAAGCCTGGACGGCTGCACAAACCAAGCACAGATGCGCGAGCAAACTCCTCCTATAAAAGTGCCGAGGTGCGGCTGGTAGCCATCTTTTTTTCCTCTCAATGTGTTTAAGGTGGTGACTCAAGAGGGGAGGTAGGGTGGGTACAGGTAATTTATATTTCCGTTTAGGCAATAGAACCAAAATTTAGCCGGCCGGCAATTCTCTGTTTCTATACGCCGTTCAGAATATCCATTACCTGTAAATTTTAACTTTTACAGTAGACCTCGTCATAACTGATAGAGGGCGCCAGCTTGACGGGCACCCTAGAGATACGAGCTGAATCCCTCAAAAGTTACTAATTTTGCACTTTAGATCTTCTTCTTAGTGCGTAAGGGGGTGAAGGTCCTGATGTTTTTGTCGGCACAGTGGACGTTCAAGCATCGTAGGTGTTAACAATGACTGACTTGATCCAAGTTGCGTTCATTCTTGCGTAAGTTTTACCAAACTCTCTCTTGAAGGAAAGAAAGTTGATTATGTCACTTGCACAATTCGTTGTTGTCAGTCCTTTTAAAGTATAAGAGTAGAACACGTATGGGACGGAAGAGACTCTCAGGTTCGCCACCAATTACTATGTTTGAAAGAGGGGGAATAATGATTGGTTTTGATAGTTCGCAAGGTCAAGGTCTTTGTGTCATGCTCTAAAAGATGATCTTGGAGATGGATGTACATTAGGGTGGAAGAACTTGAAGCTGGGTCGATGGGCAAGTAATGAACCTCACTGCAAAGCAGGCGTGCAGCCAGGGTCATAAGGAACACTTTTGGTCTTCACAGAGTGACCGGCCAATCAATTAGGCCATCCTTGAAAAGTTCAGAAAAGAGGATCAGGAGCTCGTGTGATGGGGGAATGACTGGATTGATTTACCTACTGTTACACCAACGATACTGTATTTACCAGTGGTTGTCATGAATCCTCTTGATTGATTTTCTGACGGCTTTACTGGTTATTCTGATGGGTTATTTGTCAAGAATAACTGCTTCTTTGAAGATACCGATGATTGTAGCCGCCCGTGCAGGTTTAGAGTGCTGAATTTTGGGTAGAATTAGGTTCCTCTTCTTTACGACGGTTGATCTGTAACCTCTAGTAGACTTCTTGGATCGTCGATAAGAAGGTTTTAGAAGTTGAGGGAACTTGATTGCGAAAGGGTCAGGACGTCTGACCAGAGTAGGGGAGTTTCCGTCAGGAAGTTTTCGTCGGAGGTGAGAGAGATTCCTTAGTTGATGATGCGGTGATGATGGAGCGGCCCGGTCATCCATCTACGGTAGGGGACAAACTCTGTCAGGTGAGGGCATTATGGTTGCAGATGCGAGGTTGAATGAGGCTCCTAGAAAGGTGAATTCCTGATCTGAGGATTGTATATTATAATTTTCCTACGAAAGGTGGGATGTGTCATTGGTCGCTGCAAGATTTCGGTCTGGTGCCGTGGGAGAGAAACGGCAGCGGCGGTCACGAGTTGAGCTGCTGTTATTGTTCCTGCCCTTTCCTGGTTTGAGAATCTGCCACCCATTCACCGGTTGTTGTGGTGGTTGTTCATGTTGTAGCTGTTTCTTTGCCTTGGCTAGTTACCCCTGTCGGCATGGTGATGTGGCTTAAAATTTTGATTCTTGGGGAAAGATTTGGGCTGCTGCTTTGGCTTAGTTCTTTCGACTTTCATGAGATGTCCTCCAGCGACGTCACGAAGGTGAAGCGTTGAGGATAGCTTTGTCAGCCAGTTCATTGCAGAGGAAGGTGGCGAAGCATGCCTTCTGGAAGAGTTGGTTGATCAGGAAGTGTAGACGTTTGGCTCGATTCAGACGAAAGCTTCTCACATCAGGCGTTGATGGCGGTGGAGGCGGCCCGAAGGATGAGACGAAGGATCTTTAAAACAGCTGAGGGAACTTTGATCATTTTAGAGATTTTTAGGGTTGTTCTAAAATCCATTCTTTGCTTCAGTGGTTCAGATCTCAGACCGGAGAGTAGTTTGAAAGTTTTGGGATTGGTGGTGCCATCACCGAACGGCTGAAAGACCCAGGTTCGATGACCAAGACAGGGGAGAGGGGAATCCTTGTCAAACTCCAATGGTTCACCTTTGCCATGTAGCCTTAATTAGCCAAGAGCGTGGTCAGAGGTCCTCTTGGACTTGCCCTTCTAGTAGTAGAGAAACAGGAGCCTCTGCTAGAGACAGCCCGTGAGCAGTGGGAAGAAAACAGAAGAAGGCCTCGAAGAGCTTCAGCTGGTCATTTAGAGCGACGAATCTCCTGGTTGCAGGTCTTGAGCGTTGCAGTGTGGAGCAAGCATCCTGTGAAGGACGGTTTGAGGACTGGGGGATCAAGAGTCGAAGTTACAAGGGCCGAGAGATGTTAGGTCAGAAGCAGCGTCATCGAGCTGGCTGGCGGAGGAAGAAGCTGTGACAGGAGAACAAACGCACGGGTTGACCGTGGTGCGGGGGGGGGGGGGGGGGGGGTCGTCCGACATGCCAGGAAGCAAAGATGACAGTGCCAAGATGGACATAAGACGTGTCAAACAAAGGGTGGTCTCACGGGAGGGAGCCTCTGTCGGAGCGCCCTCAAACAACAGCCGTTGCTGCTGAAAGAAAGAAGGGCTTGAAGGACGACAGCCATCAAAGGGTCGAGGTGGATGAAGGGTGAGTTGACGACGGGAAGACGGGAAACGACGGTGTACTCTTTGTAATTGCTGGACGAGTGAAGGGCTTGAGGGACTGTAAGCAAAGGACTAGTGTCTGGAAAAGATGCAAACCACATACGGCAAAGAGCAACGGTCTTGAAGAGCTGCAAACGACAGTCAGCGAAGGACGGCAAGCAGCAAAGGACGGCAGTTCGTGAAGGGCAATAGTCTGGAAGAACTTCAATGCCAAGAGCGATGGACGACAGTGTGGCGAAGGATGACAGTCTATATGAGCCGCAAACGATGGACAGTGCAGGGCAACAGTCTAGAAGAGCTGCTAACGACGGTCAGCGAAGTACGGCAGGCAGCCACGGATGACAGTCAGCAAAGGGTAACAGCCTAGAAGAGATTTAAATGACACGAGCGAAGTACGACAGTCAGAAAAGGTGACAGCTAAGCAGAGCGTCTTAGTAGCCAACACTATTGCTGCAAAGGTCTGGCCAGTGACGAAGGGTGAGGAATACAAAGGCGAGTCTGAACGTGGTGGCTGTTAGAGAAGAGAAGATGCAGAAGTTCGATGGAAGATGCAGCGAAAGCGGGGGTCATGAAGAGGAAGCCATGCCGAAGGTCAGAAAAGAAGCAGATGAACGTGAGCCTTCGATGCAGATAGTTTTGATTTCGTGTTTCTTGAATTTGAATTCATGGTCAAGTGAAAGAGAGAGACGACTTTGAAGTCTGGCTATTAGTCATGGGAGAAGCAAACTGATGAACATGGGGTCCAATGAATGATGTGGCGAAGGCGGGGGCCCTGAAGGGGAAGCCGTTTCGACTGGAAATGCCAGAGACGAAGGCAACGGGCTGACGTCAAATCTGGGGCAACGGGTGAAGGCTGGGTCAAAGAACGAAGGACCGTCCGTCAGAAACAAAGGTCAGGCAAACGACGAAATGGTTGATGCAGAAGCAGTGATCGGGGGTCCGGCGAAGGATGGACGCCGGTGGAAATTCCGAAGGATACAACAAGCCTGGAGGTGATGTTGGATGCGAAGGCAATGGCCCAACAACAATGTCGGGGTTTTCAGGTGAAGGGTTGGCCGGCGAAGGAAAGGGCTTCTTGGGCGAAGGGTCCTTCGGTGCGCCTTTGAGTCGCACCATCGACACGAAGGAGTCTTCAGTTTGCGAAGGCGTCGGAAACTAAGGGTCTTGAAAACAAAGGATGGTGCAGGAAAACAAAAGCGTTTCCACCGGAGCACTGGAAGACCGAAGGCAGGTTGTGCACGTGGCAAGAGGAACGAGACGAAAGATCTAGAGGTGGAGAAACAGCTTTCGAGGTTTTGTTCCTTGATTTCTTGGCTTTGCGAAGGACGAAGGATGACGTCGTAGGCTGAGCGGTTCGGTAGGTCTGCACTGCTACACATGACCTTCAACTCTCAGCAGGTTTGGGCCACAAAAGTGAGACAAAATGAAGATTCTCCCAGAGAACTTGTTATCGCCAGGAGAATCTAAGTTCTCTGAGTTCAATCCAACGAAACCGTGTTACAGAATGGGATACCTTCCTTTGACCGCGGCACGTTTTATCTTACTAATTTGCATCAAATTTTACTCTAATTTATGCTATCTTATGTCACTTCCGGTCGCCTCCACGTTATCCTCCTCTCCTAATACTTCACTGTCGTTTTTTGCGGCTGACTGGTACTGCCAGCCCCAGGAAGGTGGGCGGAAAATAAACTGTAACACAGTTTTGTCGGATTCAACTCAAGAGAACTTAGATTCTCCTGGAGAGAACAAGTTCTCTGGGAGGATCTTCATTTTTCCTTCGCAGAATCCTCCTCACTGTGTTACAGAATGGGATAGATTAGGAGGATGTGGCGCTGCCAGCCTTACCTGTTACTGAATCCAGTTCCTCTCCTGCAGCCTCTGGAGCAAGTACCCGCTAGGCTTGGGAGCCATCCCTGTTATAATGAGTGGTGAGTGGTGAAACTGAAGTCGCAGACCCCAGTCGCGGAACTCTCTCCATGATTTGCGATGCAGATGCGCCGCAGGTCGTTGCCGCCAATGCCACCGCAACTCGTACTGAATGTGCCCTAAACTGCTCGGTCTCTATCCCAGAACCGTGGCGCACAGCAGAAATCTACCTCGCCACCGTCTGTAGGCTTGTGTGGCTTCACATACGAAGGCGGCCGGCCTCACCCGTTCCAAAATCGTACCACTCGAGACTCAATCTTACCAGTTCGTTAGCCCTGTTACCCGCGCAAATTGCCAGCAGCATCACCACCTTGTATTTCAACTGGCGGAGGGGTAGGTCCTTGGGCGGATGCAGCGTCTGCAGATACCTCGTAACGACCCGTAGGTCCCAGATTGCTATGTACCGCGGCGTCGGTGGTCTCCTGCAGAACAGGCCCCGAACAAAACGTTTCATCACCGGCTGTTGTGCAACCGTACCAGCCTGGTTTTCCCCTCGGAATTTTGCAATTGCTGCAAGGAACCCACTATACTGCGATATTGTAGACCCTCTCGGAACAGTTGAGCCAAAAGGTTCATGCACACTGTCGTGGACGCCGTCCAAGGGTCGCAACCTGCTCGCACACACCAGCGTTCCCACCTTTTCCAACTTATAGGAGTACACTTTTCTCATTGCATTCGCATTATCCGAACTCAGGATTTCCCTTGCCATAGTCGATAATTCAACCTCCGGACGCTGACTTCTCTGGTCCGCCCTGACTGGACCCGAGTCAATAGTGTTCATTACAGGCGCACCCTGGTTCGACCTAACGCCACCCATGTCTCCGTACCCACACTGCTTCGTCGTAACCTTTCGACGCTCCCCGTCCCCCGCCGGGGGCCACACTCCAAAAAATTATAATTTACAGAACACAAAACGTCGCCAGCTCCCGCACTGCCAGGTGTGGCGGTCCTCCTATCACCTTGTCGGGACCGCGAGCACCATCCCCGATCTGGCCGAAATGCCCCACCCCGACGGATGGTTGGCAAGCCTCGCCTGCGAAGTCGCTCGCAGCGTCACCGCTGCCTCTGACTGCGCACGTTTTAACACATCTGGTAACGGATCTCCAAATAGTTCATTCAGCGTCGGAGGATATCTTCAGCAAATGCATATTGTAGGCGGTCACGCCTCATCCTGTTCATCGCTAACAACGCCTGAATCTGTAATGTCGCCGCATTGACTATTTTTTGCGAAATCTGGGCCTGCCACGTGCTTGAATAATCAACAGGTTTCATTCCGCAGAATTGCAATGCCCGAAGCGGTGGGAGCAGCGCCCCAAACATTTCCATCTCAACCGACACTAAGGTGCTATCGATAGTAGCTAGGAGTGGATGCCTCTCACGTAGGCGTGGTAGTAAAGGCATGCGTGGCGGCAGAAACTCTCTCTGCACCACGTCATCAACTATATACCGATCCGCAATCGACGTTCTTTCACCAGGTGCTAACCTAATATTTTTATTCCACCACGCCAGGACGGGCTTGTCCCAACTTCCAAACTGGCGCCTTCATTTTTAATAGCCTCTAGCCACGACAACTCTTCAACTTGTCAGCAATCAACACTTCACCGGTGCATTCACCATCATTACGGGTGTCACCTTGGAACTTCCGATCAACCCAAAAGTGCAACAGAATCCTCCAAATCACCGCCCAAATATTCTTCGCCACCACAGGCACTTAAATTACTGCCCATCTCTCTACGGCGCGGCCATTCCGCCGCCCGTTTTACTCCACGGCTCGCACCCCTGAGTCATCCACTGCATCATCATTCAACCATACCTCACCACTCGTAACAGTCTCTCTCACTCGACCACTTTCTACAGCTTTAGACACTGCCAATTGCATTTCACGCCCCAATAATCCGGGCAACGCATTCATGGTCTCTACAAGACTTCCCCACGGAACAACTGGCTCGCCTGCCGGCCGAGTCACATTCGATTTCCCGGCGCCGCCATCTTTGCGTTTATCTACGATAGGCTTACTTAGTCTGCCGGTCCGCCATCTTTTCACCTTCCGCTCCCAAATCGTCCTGGTAATCCACTCTCGGCGTCTTGGGTCACTTGTCTTTAGGCATCCTTCCAGGATATTGGCCCATATGCTGTTGGAACACGTACACACAATCACGATGTTTGAAAAATAATTGTCTGACGTGCTAAACCACACTACCACTCGTGCCACGGCAAAAAAAGACAGTGAAGTATTAGGAGAGAAGGATAGCGTGGAGGCGACCGGAAGTGACATAAAATTGCATAAATTAGAGTAAAATTTGATGCAAATTAGTAAGATAAAACGTGCCACGGTCAAAGGAAGGTATCACATTCTGTAACACAGTGAAGAGAATTCTGCGAAGGAGAAAGGTTGATACGGTTCATGGTGTTGCAAAGGACAGGCCATGGGAATCTTGCCTGGCTGTTTACAGAAACAGAGACTGATGGCTGCAGAAGAATGATGCGGCAAAGGTGGGATGGAATGGGCAAAGCGTGGGTGTCTTGAAAAGGTTAAGCTGTAAAGTTAAAGCCGATGGTGCAGGTCGAGACGAGGGTCCTTTGAAGGAAGACGTGACGGATAGGTCCATGAATGCAAGGTAGGACGAAAGAGACAGGTAAACGTGAGCTGTTGATGCGGATGGTTTCAAGGGAAAGCAGACGATGACAAGATGCGGCTAAGCGGGGCCCGGAAGGGGAAGCCGTGCCGAGAGCAAGTGGCGGAGAATTCTGAAGGAGATACCGGGTCAGTTAGGCTAAGGCGACGTAGGCGACAACAACTTCAAGGTTTGCGGGTGGAGGGCAACTGGCGAAGGACAGGGTTTCTTGGGCGAAGGAACCTTTGGTGTGCCTTTGAGTCTTGCCATCGATGCGAAGGAGTCTTCAACTTGCAAAGGCGTCAGAAACGAAGGATGTAGGAACGAAGGTTGATGCGGGAAAGACGAAAGAGTGTCCACACCGAAAGATGGCAGCCATTCGAGCCTCGGCACTTTTATAGAAGCATGCTCGTGCATAAGCACTTGGGTTGCACAGCTAGATGGCTCTAATCAACTAAAAAAAACTCTATGGGATGACAGCATTAGGGAAAGGAATGCTAAAATTTACAGGTAATGGTTCCAAACGGCATATAGAAAAAGATTATAAAACTGTAACGAATCTTTATAGTATCAGAAGTTGCACATCTGTATTTTTTTCTCACTAAAGTACCTGAATTTCCGGTGGCACTTTCATAAGACGAAACAATGTTTCCATATCAATAAGTGCTTGGCGAACCTCTCGATAAACCGATCCCAAAAAGTTGAGTGGCAATGACAACTGAAGCAACAAGCCATTAACCATTACGAGATCACCGACCGTCATAGTACCTGCAACATGAATACTTGGTTACTACTCAAGTATGGTGTGGTAAGTTAGCCACTCCTGGCTTCCTTTCCTAGGCAACTTCCTCTCTCCTACAGGAAGACTAAACGACGTCTTAATGTTATGTTTCGTTAGGCAAACAATGAAATCTATGTTGCACAATAAGAATTCTTACCTCAAATTAATTTGGCCACTTAAATAAAGCCAACAGTCATCCAAATGAAGTGCATGTTAACATTTTTTAGCTTGCATAATTAGTTCAAAAGTGAATATGTAACATTGTTTAAGGCTTACCAACAACATGGATAAAACTAGATGTAGCTTTGTTAGGGCTAATTTCATTAATATCTGCTGGAATTGATATTGTCATATCTTGCCATCATGCCTGTAATAATCTTTGTACGATGTAAGAATTCCCTACACTACGAGACCAAGCCAAACGAAGTAACATTCTGATTTTCATATTTCGATGGACAGACAGCAACTGAACTTTTTTTTTAACAGTAACTAGCTACTGTACATTCCTTTCTTTTTATGTAGAAATCTGGTCACAATCTTAAAAGTTTGTGTGATAAGAGGTATTGACAGGACAGCACAATGCAACAATTACGTAACCATATTTTGGTTTACTTATTCATACGTTTTTGTTGCTTTGTCAAAGATCATTTGTCATACTATGTTATAAATGGTTGAAAGTAAGCAGAACGATTACAGATCACTGTTGACCATTATGAGGCCTGCCTGCCTTTGGAGGTTTGTCGCACTACCAGCTTAAGCCAAGGTGCCACGTAAGAGGGTCAACTTCGTAGGTAATTCCAATCAAAATTCCTATGATCTTTTCATATGCCACTATCTACATGAGCATGAGGCACCACAAAGCCAATCGCTTCCCGAATATGCCAGGGATGGCTAATGTCAGGCTCAAACTCGTGAACGTGAGACATACAGGCTACCTTACCCCATAATGGATGCCTACCTGCAACAATTCCTTTACTAGCCAAAACCATAATGGCAGCCAATGACACACTAAAGATAGCATTCTGGCCAAAATTCAGGAGTGCCAAACTCGTCGTCGTCTTTAAATTAGCATCTTCAAATTTCTTCAGCAACCTGTCGTATTGTTCAGCTTCGTAGTGTTCATTATTGAAGTACTGAAGTTAAAAATTAACTGTTTAGTGATGTGCTTAAAATTATTTAACTTTTACCCGAGCTTTTACAAAATATAACAGTAAATCAAACATGTCCATACACACGTGAAATACGAGGAGTTTCTTACTTTCACAGTTTCGTAGTTGATCAACGAATCGACAGCTTTTGCTCCAGCTTGATTTTCAGCCTTATTCATCTGGACACGGAATTTTGTCCTGAAAGTTTGAACGCTCACACATAAATCAAATGTTTCCTTTTTAAGCAAAACAACTGCCCACAATTGCATCAACCTTACCTCCACTGTGTTATGGAAAGTGTAAATGCTGCGTACGCTGCAATACATCCAAGCGATATTGCAGCAAATGATCCACCATACTTGTAATACTTAAAAAAGCAAGAAAACACTTACAGTAACATTCTTTATTAGTTATTACTAAGGCTGCACCGATACCGATACTGAATCAGATCGGTAACTTTCATTGAAATATTGATAAGCCTGGAACCGTTTGAGATTAAGACATGTGGTTTGCAGCGTTTTGCTCAGAAAATCACCAGTATCTTCCTAGCTATCTTTTGGTTAGGCCGTGAAAAGAAATAAGTTTGTTTCTCGGGTATTTTCTTTCAAAAAGTAACCAGGCCACCAGACTTTTTATTTTATTTTTTATTATATTGGAAGTAACTCAAGTCTTACTTTTAACTGCTCAAAACACTTGCATTTTAATTTTATGGAAAAACTTGCAAACCACTTAATTTTACGGAGCTGAAAGTGGTTAATTTAGGCTAAATAATACTTATTTTCAGCTAACTGAATTGCTTTTCCTTGTAACGGTAATAAATTTAGCTTGAACTAGCAAATAAAAAGCATCGACAAAGGGCAAATTTGACCACCAGGCAGGGCCTGAGAAACAACTAATTTTTTTTTCGTAGCCTTACCATTTTTTAATTTATTATTTTAACAATTATAGGACGTTTGAATAAAACTACATCATCGATACAAAATTCAGAATAACATTTTGGATATCTGAATCGGTACTGGTATTTAAAAACGTCACACCGCTTTTTGAAAATTATGGTTCATTGATTACACTAGTCATGCACACTTCCAAAAGAAGAAAGACATTCGTCGGCACAATACCTTCGCAAATTTCCGAAAGTCAGGATTTGCTGGGGTTGAAGGGGTTCAGTTTGACTGTCTTCATCAGTGGAGGCTATGACCAACCTCAAAATCGATAGCAGACGAACGGTCAAGACAAAAAATGCGATTGGCGTAGTACCCTGATGAAGACAGTCGAACTCAGCCCCTCCAACCCCAGTAAATCCTGACTGTCGAAAATTTGTGAAGGTATTGTGCCGACGAATATCTTTTTCCTTTTAAATTGTGTGTGACTAGTGTAAAAAATGGTACTGGTGCAGCTTTAGTTATTACCGTAATTAGTAAGTCCGTGCGTATCAAATTTTTATATTTACCAAAATACCACTCACGAGCCCAACTTCAAAAATGATTGGCACAACGTTGAAGACCAAGGCTGAGAGAACGAAGTTGATTCCCCTGAAATAAATTGGTAAAAAATCCTCAAATTAACACCCAAAACTGAAGTGTTAAACTTTGTGGAAAACTGATACGTTAATTTGCAATTATGGAAATTAGCCCTCAATACTCATCTTTTATGATTCCAATGCACAAATCAGTCATGAACAAAATCGTAAATTTTGCAACTTTTACATTTATATTTTGCTTACACCAGAGGGCCAGGAACGGAAACATGCTGTCACAAAGACAAACTGATAACCAATCCAAGCCCTCAATACTCATCGTTTACGATTCCTATGCACAGATCAGTCGTGAACTAAATCGTAAATTTCGCAACTTCTATATTTACATTCTTCTTACACCGGAGTGTAGGAGAGGGCCAGGAACGGAGAACAGGCAGTCACTGTGACAAACTGAAAACCAATCCCAACGGGGTCAATATATGGGATAGGGTGAACATGTTCATTTTTTCCGCGACATCAGCGAAAAAGGGGAAGAGTATTCAAGCTTTGCACGGTCGCAATGAAAAAGGGCCAGAGCGTCAAATGGGCGGGCGGCAATGTGAAGGGTAATGTCAACTAGTCGTAACAATCAGTAAGAAACGAAATGTTACAACGTACAGAAAACTATGAGCAATCAAGCAATGGGCCCCAACCAGTGTGACACCAAATGGCATCAAATGGGGCAGTGTGACAACATGGCGTCTTACTAGACCGGCATGTGTTATGCTGGGAGTAATTAATTTTAACTAAAAGAGTTATTCTTAAAGTTGTAGGTGAAAAATTGCTAACTGTAGCAAGAACACCCACTTAGTTATTGCAAAATTTGGTAAGTGCTGCAAAACGACAAAAATTGTTATGTTGGAATTAAGTATGCTGTATGTTCAAACTCTTCACAAACACCGAGTTTGGCAAATTTTCGACGAACAGATAATGGAAAATACTCACGTCATTCATCTTCTTCCGGCCTTTTTCAGTTGTAGCTGTTATTCTTCGTACCCTAGAATCACTTTCCATCAAGCACTGTGAAAAATGTGACATTCCCCTGATGAAGCTTCAGCCCCCTTCGTTTCCACGTATCACACACCTGGTGCACGACAAGCTAACCACACAGTTCTCATATCGTTTGAAAACAGAACGGCCTTCCAAATATCGTAAGCAAAACACGGTGTTTTCAAATTTGGATCTGGAAGCAGACGACAGCAGTTGTGATGATGATGTAGGTAAACAAGAACTAACAGCTTAAAAAGGCCGGAAGAAGACGAACGCGAGTATTTTCCATTATTTTGTTCGTCGAAAATTTACTCGGTGTTTGTGAAGTGTTTGACCGTACAGCGTACTTAATTCCAACATCATGTTTTCCCAAGTTCAGAGCAGAGTTTCCGTCAAGAATTGTGCAAAACTCAACTGCAAATTTGCTTTGTTCGAACATGAAACCAAAAAGGTTACATTATTTCTAATGAAAAACAAGTCAGTGAAATCAACAATTAGCCACCGGAATGAAATTCTAGGAGCAGCTAGCGCAGAATCAAGGTTCAGGCTAGTGCTACTGCTATCAATGTTGTTGGGTCAAGGTTGCCTGACATGGCGCCGTCAACCACAAACATTGTGCCTATTTGTGCTAGAAAGATTGGCTGCAATCATGGCATGAACCCCATTTCCGTGCTCTGTTGGATTTGTTGTTATTACCAGACAATGGGGTCCCATCATCAAATTCAACTGCAAAATTCGTCACCACGAAACTGAACCAACCCCGCAAAATTGCACTTTCATCACACAAAAACCAACCGTAAAATTGGTCCTAGCTATTATTGTGGATATTACATGTCCTTAATTCGTACAAAATACGCTGTAGATGCTATTGCTAACCATCCAAAATTTTTGGCAGGGCAAACTACGATGAGGCTTTATCTCCTGGTGACTACTTTCCGCAACAGCGGCGCGCAACTGGCTACCAACAGGCATATCACGAGGGTTGGCAGAGCGCCTTGCCAGGAAGCTAGTACACACATTTGCCTCTGCTAGCAGTTAAGGACGCGAACTGTTGGCCTCTGTTGTTCCCCTGAACCGACTTTCGCAAAGCCACTGTGAAAGTATTCACACGTGTTTAAAGGGTAAAGTCACATAAACAAGTTCGACACCGTTGCCACAACGCATGTACCGTTAAGATGTTTACTCTGGATCTTCCTAATAAATCTGTTAGAATGGTGTTGAGCAAAGTAGATTATAATTACTTTGCCGACGTAATGTTGGCAAGGTGGGTGACTACTTTCCGCAACCTTCGTGGCACAGAACTGTCAATCTTGAGTGATAGGGCATATCGGGAAAGCTTGGCCGACAGCTTCAGCAGGCATCTATATACGTTCGCTCTCTAAAAACCGTCAACAGCGAAGTGACTGCCTGGACCGACTTTGGCCGTGTCAGTATGGCTTAGCGGTAGAGCTTCAGCCTTTGGTCTCTAAGACTGAGGGTTCAATTCCCGCTCGGGCAGTCTGACATTCAAGTCAAAAGACAACAGAATTAGGTTTGTGTACCATTTTATCTATCACTAATCCGGCCAATTTGGCTTTCTGTCTAGGTTATGTGCCGACTTTCACAAAGCCAATATGTTATGGTTGGGTCTACATTGGAGCCATCAAAAGGGTTCAATACCTGCCACTGCGTTGACACCACCACCTAGCATGCAGAGATGGAGGCCTACTCCACCTTACTGTGCTTCTAAAACACGTCACTGACAAAATGCCGTTTCTTCCGATGACCAGCTAGGAGGGTCTGAAAGTTTGGACTAGTCTCTGTAGAGCTGCCAGACAGAGGCTAACATTGGTTGGTAGAAGGTGCAAAATCAGCATGCCATAACGCTTAAGAACGCGCCAAGAATACAAGCTGTGATTATGTGTACGGTCTAGCGATTCTGCAAAGAGGAGAGCACACTGCCTTCCTGTGCTAGGCTGCACCGTGAACCCACACCCCAAATGTTATGACGCAGCTTAGTCAGCAGATTGTACCTTTATCCCTTACGTGCTGTACCTTGGCGTGTGAAGGCTTAGCAAATAAATCAAAATTAACATTACATCAATGTAAATTCAAAACCTACGGCTCGTCAAACCCATGATCCTTTACCTAGATCCACGGTCAATAGCTTTAGACAAAGCTCCAGTTTGGCGGGAAAGATGAAATCCCATATCCAGATTGTGTAGATGAAGAAATACATTCTTTGCTACTCTGCGAATAGAATTTTGAGCTACTTTTGCAAAAACTGCATTTCTCATTTCATTAAATAAGGAGGAGGTAGCTCGAGCAGCACCATCTGCAAATACAAAAACTTAATTCAGAAAACAATTTTTTATTATTATTTTCAACATGCATTTGAAGGACACCAAGAGCAAGATGTGAATGATGCCCTGGTTACATAATTTTGCATTACTTAGCGAAATTCCAAATACATTACGCTTGTAAAGTGGTTAAATGTTCCCTAGAAAGGCATCCACAGTTAATATTAGTTAGAATCAGAGTACATCTCAAACACAAAACCTCTTTTGTAGCAGCACAATTTCTACTGTGAATTCCCATTCCCCATAGCTAGAGAGGAGTGGGAAGAGAGTAAATCAACAGCAGAATGTACGCTAACGGAAAGGACATTTCTGTATGCAGTACTGAGGTAGCCAACACACTTACAGAAAAAAAGTGCATCTTTGGCTGTAGTATTTTCATAGCCAGTTTACCTACCTGTCAGCGACTCGAGCAGCCGGTTTGTACTTCCTTTTTAACACTGATGACTAGCATTAAGACCATGGCAACTTTCCTAAATTTGACCAGCTATCAATTTTTACCACTCAGGCTCTGACCAGTAAGCATTGGCTCAGCAAAAATGGTTCAGTAGCCTACAATCTTAATCAATATTGTTCGTTTGCGACACAAACTATTTGAAAAGTGAAAAACAAAATATTACTTACAACCAATAAGTAAAGCCGTGCTGACTGTTAGTACTGTGCTGGTGGGATCTGTCATTGCCAGTACATTTCCTGTGTTCTCGTTTACGTAGTCTACAGCATGCTTGAAGATAAACGGAACTTGGACGTTAATTAATTTTGACCCAACCAACAATCCTAGAGCAACAACCACACGTTTTCGCAAGGATGGGTTATCAGCTGGCCATATATACTGCAGCATGGTGCGCACCATTTCCCAACTTGTAACCGAATTGTCTTTTTTTCCGTCCACATCCACAGAACTACGGAAATGGCTTGTCATTCCGGGATGAAAACAATAACTTTGACCCATGGTTCGTGATTTCAACTGAAAACACGATGAAATAAACAATTTTAATTCACAATGACAAATATTTCTAACAGTCAACAATATTAATAGGCTATTTCTGCTTGGTTTTCTGAATGCAATTTGTACCTGTTTGAAAAGCCGTGTTCCATGAGTATAACTTGGATTCGAAAACACCTTGCAAGAACAATTCCTAAACTGTAACAAAAAGTGTGAACAAAACAGGTGTTACTGAAATTACCAAACATGTAGAAACAGCTGATCAAATAATAACCTCTGAGTAAACTTGTAACACGGTTCCCACACAAGTCCCTTAAAAAAATCTCCCATGTGTCCCAGATGAAAAAGGTATTTCTCCTGGCATCTAATGGAGGGTGATCACATGTCATGCCCACAAGGTATCCTAACAATCTTAAGACTGCTCTGTCTAGGTTAAAAGTATTTCATTCTTTGCGTGCTGTGTGTAGCTTGTTAAGACTTTATTTTTTCACGTAAATACTTCTAGAATAAAATAGATCCACAGAAAGTAACGAAAAATAAGATACATTTTATGCCACCAGTTAACATTGCATTATCCAGATAACATTTCATTATCCAGTTAACATTTTTACCTTCATGCTATAAAAAATCATTTTCAATTTTTTTTACACGTATAGGCCAATTTGATTTTGAACTAGATAATTTTCAAAATCGAATGAAGCTTTTTTTTTTATAAGTCACGTTTTTCAAGGTTATAATTTTTTCCCACCCTCCTACTCTGTCCATTTGCACAAAAGTTATTCGGCAACCACATTTCCAGGGTATATTATTGAATGCCAGTAATCGGCTACTACAGTGGCTAAATAGGTTTACATAGGCGTGACGAAGCGAAAACTCAAAGAAAGAATTCAAGAATACGTGGGGGCAACAAGAAGAGGTGATAAAGCTGAATGGGATTGCCCAGCATTCCAAGAACTTCCGGCATGATATTGCATGGGAAAAAATCAACCGTGCTGCTCAAGTGTAACACTACACAAGGAGCCCATTCAGAGCACTTGAATCTTTAGCAATAAAAAGGTCCAGTTTAAAAAAAGACCTCACTAATGAACATCACAGGCCCTACATATACGCAAATGAACAAACTCATCACGCCTCATTTAGCCGCCACAATGGACGCTTGATGGGAGCTACGTCAGCAGGCCGCGACTGTCGATCCATAGATATCAGTGGTCGAGAGCTCAATTCGAATACTGACAGTTTCTCCCGAGATCATGTAGCATTCCTTTTTCACCATTTTTTTCGTGTGCTTCTGATGAAGAAGAAAGTTTATTTCTTTGAAAATTTAAGAGACTAGTTGATGTTGAGTCTTATTGGTGGTATTTGTGTTCACAATAATTTTAAAATATTCAGGGTACAGTACCCAATGTTTTGCATACCTGCAACATGTTATATGCGAGTGTGGCCTAGTTGTTACTAATGGTAGCTCATGGTAAACGGCCCAAAAGCTGTCGCCAATTGTCAGTTACGAGTGAAAGAACGGTTATAAACAAGTTGCATAGAAATAAAAGCTGCCAAATAATTTCTGTCATTTGGCGGCTCCGTATTCCAGAAAGGGTGGTATTGGATAGGCCTACATATACTGGTAAGTCCGTTAATAAGTCAAGGGCTATAAGTAGCGAACAGGCTTGACCCATAAATAAATTACTCGTCTCGGATGTTCCGGTTCTCTCAAAACTGTTTATATTGGGGAGACAAAACGTAACCTTGAAACCAGTATTTTGGAACACATAGGAGCTACCAGAAGAGGTGAAAAGTTGAACGGGATAGCACAACATTCCAAAAAGTTTGGACACGATATTGCATGGAAGGTACATCAGTTCTGCTTCGTTCCAACACTGCACAAGGAGCACACCTCAGAGCTCTTGAATCTCTAGCCATCGAGAGATTTTCGATTAAACAAAACCCTCTTATGAATATCACTGGCCCAACATATCGGCAAATTAACAACTATATACTGCGCAAAAATGGAGCGAGACTCGACTCACGTTGGCAACTCACACAGGCAGGAGCAGCGGACGATGTCGCCCTTAAAGATCAGTGTTGGTTGCTGCGCGTCGGTAGTTTGAATTCAAGGTCAAACCGACAACTCTTCTTATGTAGCCTACAAGCTTTTTCAAATTTTTTTCGTGGTTTTCTGAAGAAGAAGAGAGGTCTAACTCTTCGAAAATTTAAACAAGTACTGTGTTGAAGGACTAGTTGGTGGCAATTGTGTTAAAATTATTTAGTAGAATCTCTCAAAACAAGTCATCGTAAATGGATTGATGCTCTGCCTAGCTGTACATGCAAGTTACGCACACGGAATTGTAAAGGAGCTCCACAAGTTTACTCAACACTCCAAATCTCCTTAAAAAATGTAACGTTTATTCATTTATCAGTACAGGTGGCATTCAAAAGCTTATGATGAAGTTCCCTGATTTTTCCAGGTTTTCCAGATCAATACTAACTAGGGATGTGCGAGTAGAAAAATTTTAATTCGAGTCGAGCCGAGCCGAGTTTGCAACAGAAGAATCGAGTATCGAGCCGAGTTCGAGTATTTGATGGGAATATTTTGTTTGCAAGTTTCCCTTTAATTTGTTAAGATAATAGGATGGTGCTTAGTTGACTGTGTTGGTTATGGTTTTCCAGTTTTAAGGATATAACTTGAAAATGGTTTCAGTTATTGGGTTTTAATCTGCACCACTGGAAAGCTCTCGTCGTGACGATCGATTTGGTATATTAGAATGTCAAAAACGGCCAAACATTGACGAAGTTATCGCATTTTCGCCGGATTCGAGTTTTTCGAGTACGGACACGAGCAGCGAGCCGAGTTCGAGTACAAGTTTCATACTCGGCTCGAATATTTCGAGTATCGCACATCCCTAATACTAACGCTTTTCCCTGATTTTTTGGGGGTCGAAGGAAGGTGCAGTAAAGGACTAGAAAAATGTTTTTCATATTTCACTCAAATCGCAATAACTATCGCATTCATTGCTTTACTACATCAAAAATTGCACTGCCCCAACTGGTACTGGTAAAGAGCAGGAAAAGGCCATAATCTGAACAAAACTAGAAACTCACTTACACGTAACGTCCCACATTACTTAGGCCTAAGGAATTTTCGCTTTATAAGAAATGAAACAAAAGGGACATGTACATAGTTTTAACTGAAATAAAGTGAAGGTTTTAGAAGTACAAAATTAAAAACCAATTACATATTCTTTATAGGTAAGAGCTTTTCCAGAAAATGTTCAAATTCCCTGATTTTTGGTAAATATTTTTCAAATTCCCTGATTTTTCCACAATTGATAAATTCCCTGAATTTTTTGAAAGCCGACAGACTCATTTCACTCTGGCTCACGATTCCCTGAATTTTCCAGGTAGAACGCCACCCTGCAGTAGTGAAGTTTTAAGAGTGAAAATACATAAAATGCTGTGTTTAGAGAACAGGGAAAGTCCTCTAATCCGACGAGCTCAGAATAACAGTTTGAGCATTGATTTGGGCTTTCCTGCAAGCACCATGCAGAAAAACCATTTTCACAATAATCTAAGTAGATGGTGGAACCACAAACTGGAACTCGTTTTAAAACGTTTCCACACCCCGACTCGTCAGTGGTTTTATAGTGGCTTGCAGTCAAATTATTTCACGAAGCTTACCGTATGTAAGCTACTTTAATCCTAAATTTTACAGCACTACATTAAATAGCTTCTTGTCTTTGACTATGCTGTGTCCTGAATGTCAAGGATGAAATGGTTCTTGGAAATGCTTCTGTTTTATCAATTTCCTCAATTTATTTCTTGCCTAAAAATAACTGGATTAACTCATCGTCCAAGATGAAATAACATTAACAAATCGAGGCAATTACACATACTAGCCTACAAAGAAATCGTTCATCATCTCCTTAAACTAGCACTCCACCGCCATTTCCTTTATGTTTGGGTTCAGTGAATTGAAGGCGTAGACGTGTTGGCATTGAGCCAGTCTGGCGAGAATGGCCTTGCTTCCACTTTTTTCTCCGTATTTTATGACGGGATGAGAGGCGCTGGTGTCTAGGTATTGCACAGCACGCCACTTGTGTGTTAATAGATAACACAAACTACCACATAAGGTAAAACACTCTATGTTCTGCTCGATTTTTTAACTAAACAAACCATTAACATTGCTTGTACAATTTGTTACGAAGATGGTGTGATACATTATTATCGCCGAAATATGATGATGCAATGATAGTGTGGTCCGTAAAATGCACTTGATTGTAAAGGAAAATTTCAACACGAACAGCGAAAAACCGGCATCAGGAGACGTAAATACCTGGCTGCACATTAGCCTTCCTGGATAACGGGCACATGATGATATCTGGCGAATGTCAGTATTCTTAGCGTTGTTATGCCGTAAAACACAGAGCAAGTTAGGTTGTTTTATACACACATAACACATTTTCTTGCTCAGACCGAGATGAATTGAGCACACGAAAGGCGCCATTTTGGCCAGGAGGAAACCCGATTTACGGATTTTTTTCCGTACATCAGGTTTGTTTGTTAGATTATACCAAAAATTAAAATAAAACTGAATTGTTAAGTAGATTTTACGTGTGTTTTGAATCTAAATATGGGACTCTAAGAACATTTTAAATATTTTCGTTTCTGCCGAATAGGTTCATCAGATTTCAAGCACTTCCGGAAGCAGCGGTTCCATGGCAACGTGCATCATGGAGAACTTGAAGGGAACTGATGATGATCAATCATCAGCCAAAGCACCTGCTTTACTCATGAATGAACCAGATATAATACGCGATACAACAACACAAAAAACGGAAATCGTTGAGGATTTCGGGCCAAACTTGCGGCTTTTGTGTGTCAACAACCAAATCAAGGAGCTTCAAACTGTCATTAGAGACAAGTAAGTTGTTCACAAAATGTGTGTCAGTAAACACGTGTTTGCCTTTCAATTCACGAAATTCTTGATTTGTATCATCATTAACCCTTCTCTTGTAAATATATGAATTTCTAACGTGACTTGTTTTGATTTATTAGAAATACAAGTCGAAGTGACTTCAAGTTTTACTCGGATCGTTTGGTAAGCGTGTTTAGTTGTACTTTCTATTCCTTTTTGTGTAAGGGAATCAAGAATTTATAGGGGTAGAACATATGGCGGGGAACTAAAGAGTAAAGATGCTCTCGTATGTTTTATTGAGAGCTAGTAAATGTGTACATATCCCTGCGGCCCTGTTCTGCAGAAAGGGTGTTGGCACCACAATGGTAGCCCTTGTATATCCCAATTGTACACCTTCCCCAGCTTGCCTTAACAATACTGCCATAGTTTAACTGAGTCTATCCATAACATGTCATTCCATACATTCCGTGTCGACTTATGTTATACTAGAGGAAGCCCGTGCTTTGCACGGGGACGGTCACATTTCCCGGCACGCTTCCCGAAGACTTGTCAGATTGATCGCACTCATGCCTGGCTCCTTTTTGGCTGCACGTAGAGTGGGAGGGTGCGAGGAGGGGAGAAGTGGTTTTCCTTTAGGCTTTCCTTTTCCTTTTAGCCGGTCTCCGATATTATTATAAAGATAAAGGCTTGTACACCAATTAATAAACGTCCTTCAAGCGTTAGCCTACAGCAACACTATGCCTTAGGTGAACCTGCGAGATGTGTGACAACACCATCATACATTACAGATGGCAACAAGGGTGGAACTCAAAAAACTGCTGTTCTCTGGAAAATACTTTTAAAATGTTGGGTCTGCTGAAATCGATGTCAAGATTTTTTGAAGTACTGAATCCGTTCCCTATAAATCATAGCATTTAAACATTCTTTAAATGTATGTGAAATAATAAAAAAAAACTTTGCCTAAAATTAAGTCATTAAATTTTAAAAGCTTTAATGTTGTAACATAAAAAGCACAGGGGCTCGTCACAATATACGCGAACGAGCCCCTGTGATAAAAAGGATGAAGCTGTAGTTATGACCATTTGTGACAACTGATTGTTACGCTAAAAAAGTGTAAGTTGAATTACACCCGTGTTCTCCAGGAAGTAGCAGCCTTTTTGCGTGACAAATCTGCAGACCTAAGCAAGTCGCATCCTTTTTGCCGACTGCTAACTTCTGATTGGCTGGAGATACGATTTTGAAATTTTTTTGCCAATAATTGGCAACAGCGGGAATAATTTGAGCATTGTTATTCTAAAAGGGTGTAACTTGAGTTACACCCTTTCTGCAGAACAGGGCTCTGATGTAATAACTTCGTATTGCATCCGTTGTTACAAGGTCATCTGGGAGAGAAGCTCTTAATTTCCCAGCTCATGGCCACTAGGCCAGTTAGTTCAACAGTGCCATAATCTTATTTTACCAATGCAACAGCAAAATGCGTAGATTTTCTGGCACGCATGTTAGCTGGCGTTGAGTCAGGAGGCGAGAAACAAGGTGTCTGGCCCAGCCGAACTTGTCTTGAAGAAGCCGTCTCCTTCTCCACTTCACAACCATTAAATGCTTTTTCCACACACAGTTATCGCTTGCCTGGATTAATCATACCACAAGCGGCATTTTTTCGCCCTTATAGGCTACATTGGGTTAGAACTTTGCATGTTTAACGTGGGTTATCCCAGAAAATGGTTAACGACCAGTCGTTCCACATTCTGCTGCTTGGGGTCGCGACCGAGAATGAGAGTTGAAACATGCTGTAATAGCATCATTGAGACTCCGTCGGGCTCTCTGATTGCTTGTGTTTTTACTAATAACATAAACAAAGAGGTACACACCCAGAGTACATGAAGGTGTACAAAAAGAGATAAAACAACCTACAACAGTTTATCATCAGCAGCCTTCCAGCATTAGCAGACCGTCGCTTTGAAAAGTCCGTAACGGCTTCTACTCTAAAAGTTTGTCATTCTTGATCATTCGATTGTTGAAAATAGATTGTTAGGCACATTTTCAAAAACAAAATACTGTACCAGTATTCTGGCGAATTTTCACCAGACCGACAATGTCCGTCTTTCTCAGGCCTAACCTACACAACTCAAACTTTCGTCAAATACATTGCCGCCGTGGAAATCAGCATTTGAAATGTGTGCACGTGCTGTGTAACAAGACCGTCTCTTTATCTGGAATTTGGGTATTTCATTCCAATACCGAACGACGTGCTGATTTATAAAGTTGGCTCTGTTCACAGTCAAAACCTGCTGCCTTAGAAATTTCCATGAATATTCCCTGAGCACCTATGTTCCCCGAAGTTTTAGAAAAAAAAAACAGGACTGATCATATCTAAATTGTGAATTATATCTTAAACGTCTGAAGCAAGTCGCCACCTCCTCCTCATCCATCTAACCATTGCCATTGGAAAAAGCCAGTTCAGTTTTAATTGGATATCAAATATTGCTTGTGAATCATGTTGGAGTTGTTTTTTTTTTTTACTTTGTTGGTCATGACATTCATTTAAAGCACAAAACTGGGCTGGCATATTCATTAAAACGGTACATTTTGATACTTTCCTCTATATAACCAGCTAACAAAAGAGAATTACAATGGAGAAAATTTTGAGCTCATAGATGTCAGCAGAGTACAAAGGTTACAGGCCTCCGAGATTTCCTAAAATATGACTGTACTTTTTTTTTAAGCATCCATTTAAAGAATATTTTATCCATGCTTTGCTAATAACTTGTAACTGACTTTCAAGTGATCATTAGGGCAGGCATTGAAAGATATAGGCCTATTTGAAAGAACTAGAATCAATGAAGACACACTGTTGGGAAAAGTTTTAAAAAAACATGAAAGTACTTATGTAATACAGTTCGATATTCATTTACGAATCAGAATTATTACAACCATTATTTTAAACTTGATATTTCCTGTTGTTCCTCAGTTTGTAGTAAAAACTATCTATCATTAGTAAAGATCGGCCCTGATACTAGCGGTATCGGTAGGATATCGGGTAACTATTTGGTAAAATATAGTTTTTGCAATATTTTCGCCCAAAATTGACCGATTTTGATGTTCCAATACACCATTCAAACGCACTTTACTGCAAGAAGCTTGCTCATAGAGCTTTGAAATTAGGTTTATTTCATCAATTTTTTTTTGAATATGGAAGAAATATTAACTTCATGGGGAGTAATGCCTTGAAGCATCGGACCGTATCGTTATTGGATCGGATCAGTGAAAGTTGGTATCGGCCAAGCCGTAATTATTGGTATTAAAAGACTGATGATAAGAGAAGTAAAAGGGAAAAAAAGTAGATCAAAGTAGCAGCCGACTTGAAGGAGAGATGTGATGGTACAGACTTAATAAGAATTTTTAAAAAAAGGAAATTTCCTCTTGAAGTGCCAATGTAAAAAATTCCTCTGAAGTGCCATTGGAGGTGTAGCAGGTTCCCAGCCGAAGCCATGGTACCAACTATTGTGAATACTGTGGCTTTTGTGCACCTCTTTGTTTGTTTAAAAAAACTCGAGTGAGAAGAGTGAAAAACTTCGTATGACTGAGTGAAATATGTGCCAACATAACAGAAAAAAAGTTGTTTAAATTCCTAGGTTTTTCCTAAAGTTTGCTATGGGATTTCCCTAAATTTCTTTTTATAATTTGGCTATTTTGTGCGTAGGTTTGAGCTGGTGTTCTATTGGTTTAGAGACGGAGATCACTTGGCTGGGCCCCCTCACGTAGCTTGCGGTGTGCATTGCTGCATTTTGTGAGGCATTGCCATTTGAAGAAAAAAAAACTTTTGTGAGGATATAACTGTATGTGCTTTTAAGTGTTAGTGGTCATAGTCTCACGTTTGATAGCTTTGCACGGATTCTCAGGTAACCCTGCAAAGCTTGCATTTTGAAGTTGGGCCTAGTTTCTTTTGTTCCTCTCCAGCTTGTACAAGCTTGTAGTCAAAGGGTTAACATTCAAATTATTAATTTCAGATTCGACTGGTGGTTGAAGAAGGTTTGAACCAACTACCATATTCCAAAGTTACGGTGATTACCCCTACCGGTAAGACTGTTACTCGTTCTTGTTGAGCTCTTCATGAACTTGTTTTCTAACGTGAAAAAATCATTGCACTGTATTGAACAAATGCATGGTACAAGAGATAAAACGTATTGTCCACAATGTAACCCATCTTAGCTACTAACTTCAGCAACTCATCAGTGTTTCAGATTTCGCAAATTATTACTGCTAGAAATCTGTGTGATGCGTAATTCTTTATTCTCCCAGGTTCCTTTGAACATATAAATATTCAGTTATACACAAATAGCTGTAAAAGTGTAAAGGAAAGAGGGAAAACAAGCCAAACAGCAAAAAGTTATACACTTAGAAGTAACCTAGTACAGTACCTTAAGCACTTATGTTTTGGCGGAGTGGTATGATCAGCCTTCGAACTGGCAACCTAATCTGTCCCCAGATCACTTGACATAATGTTCTCCATTGCATATGACTTCTACAATTCTCATGTGAATGGAGCCCTAGGCACTGCTGTGACCTTAATAATGAGCCATTTTAATGGCATTGAAGGAGTGGCCATATCGTTAAAGGCTGTATGTCAGTGATCTGGGTTACCAGTTCGAATCTGGGTCATGCCTCTGACGAAACGTAAGTGCACAAAGATGGCTTATTGTTGCTGTACTATTGTATATTATTTCTAGTGTACGATTTTTCGTTGTCTGTTTTTTTTCCTCTTTCCTTTTTATTTGAATGTGCTTAGTATTAGAAATTTGCTTGTGAGTGAGTAGGCCACTCCATTTTTATAGTGATTTCTTATGTTTCCAGGTCGTCCGTATGAGGGGCTGAATTATGAGAAGGGCAATTGTGGAGTCAGCATAGTTCGGAGCGGTAAGTGTAATCATTGACCTAGCATTATTTTTTTTCCTGATAGGGTTTCATTGGAAGTTAATGCTTAATTTTAGCTACAAAACTTAACTACCTGCCTCTTTTGCGTAGCAAAATGTACTATGATTAGGCCATCAATCTATAAACAAATGTTAATTGTTTACTCCATAATTTTTGTGTGGCACTCTTCATTCTGAATACAACGGTGCTAACGGTAAAGGCAAATTAGCGATTGTTAGAGGCCAGGAGAAACTGGATGCCAAGGTCACTTTAAAAAAAAAAATAATTCGGACAAAATCACTAAGGGCCAAAGGCCAATCTGGATTTCCTGATTCCCTGACCATGCCAGTCTGCTCCTGCAAGTAGTAGCAACTTTTTTTAGTTTTTTGATAAATTTTCCACAATGATTTCAGCCAATCTGTTGTCTCTATTCCTTTTGTGTTAAAAAAGAAGAAGACACAAATGTAAACCGATTGAAATTGTTGTGACAATTAGGGATGTGCGATACTCGAAAAATTCGAGCCGAGCCGAGTGTGCAACGTGTACTCAACTCAGCCCGCCGCTTGAATATGTACTCAGAAAACTCGAATCAAGTGAAATGCAATTTCACTTCTGCAATTATTAATCGCTTTTTACGTTCAAATATACCAAATTCATTATCTCGACGAGAGCGTTCTGGTGGTGCAAATTAGAAGCCACTAGCTGAGACCATTTTAAAGTTATATCCTAAAAACTGGAAAACCAGTTGTACAGGTGACCAACACATTCCGTTAAGCAGCATTTTAGTTATTATAACACTAATAAATAAAAAAAAAACACACTTGCAAACAAAATATATCCACCACAGACTCGAACTCCGCTCAATACTCGATACTTCTGTTGCAAATTCGGCTTGGCTCGACTCGAATTAAAATTATTCTACTTGCATACCCCTAGTAACAATAAGACACTCAGCATTGTTTAAATACTTCAATCTCAATTATGTACACAATTTTTGTTCACAACACACAAGTATAGTGATTCTACAAAGCAACCAAGTCACTTGATTATGTCTAGTAAAACGAGGTGGACTTTATGAATGTTATGCAATAAACAAAATGAGTCTGTGAACACTCCCAACTCAAGTGCTCCAGTAATGGAGATAAGTTATACACCATCACTGAGGAAAAGTACCTCAGAATTTGGGTTAATGAGAATTTAAGTGTGTCGTAACAGGGCACATCTGCTGCTGCTTCAGACACCTTAGGGAAACTGGACTGATGGTTAGCAGTCTGGCCAAACTCCATCCTAGAGCTCTATTAGACCCTTAAGCCGCTGTCGTTAGCCGTCACCGCCGAATATATTTCATAAGCCGTACTAAGCCGAAAAAAAATTCAGCCACCGTATGCCGGCCACCCGATTAAAATATGGCTTTAGCCGAATTCAACAACTTGCTCTCAGCTGGATGGTTCGCATCGCGCCGCACACTAAAGATCAGTGGTTGTCCAAAATATGGAAATCAATCCCGAAGAAATTCAAATTTTGGCATCATGCTAATTGTTTGTTAAGCAACCGTGGCCAATGTAAGTTTGTATGAAAGCGCAACCCACAGTTGCAGCTGCACTGGGGAGTTTATCGCTTGGTCTTGTATAGTGGGAACTGACAGTAGGTGACTCTGTCAGTTAATTTCATGTGATTGATTTCCATACATCTGAAGTCGACGCTGTTGTTTTGCAGTGTCTGTCTCTATGGCGGCGTAAAGCCAAAACAATGTGGTTAGTTTCTTAACTGCGCTAGATGACCATACTATAATCAAGCTAGCCTGCAGTAATATGTTACTACACCCACCACTTTAATTCATTCAAGTCGTAGAAGGAAACGAGGACATACAACGGAATAAATTCAATCTTATAATGTATCGCTAAATGTTTTTAAGCATAAACACCAAATCTCGGCTGGAAAAATATCTGGCTAGCCAAATCTTTGGCAAATTTTGGTGACTAGCCGGCGGTTCTTGCTAAAAAAAAAATGTGGCTTAGGGGGTCTAGTCGCTAGACAAAAATATTATTCTGATCTGCTAAATGTTGAATACGCAAACTTGTGCAGGTTGGCATACATACGAAAAGATACCGACTTGCCTGAGAAAGTACAAAGAAGAGGAACTATATATGACTTACCAAATTTGGTAGTCTAAGCTGCCCAGAGTCCTGCCGTGTGTTATTTATTTTAACAATGCACTAGAAGCAAGACAAAGAGGGTATGACCTGAAGTTTATGATTCCTTTGGTTTGACTTGTCCGAAAGAACTGCTTCTCTGCAAAACTATAAATAACTGGAATAGTGTGGACTGCAAAATCCTTAGTAACTGTGGAACTGAATTACTTATGGTTGCCGACAACAAGCTTTTAACTTTTGCTGAATTGTATATAATAATAATAATAATATTAATAAGTGTGTGTGGTGCATTTTTTATGTTAAACCATCTTTCGTACATTTTGCAGGTGAGGCTATGGAGCAAGGCCTGAGGGACTGTTGTCGCTCCATCCGCATTGGCAAAATATTGATCCAGAGTGATGAAGATACACACGAAGCAAAAATTGTTTATGCCAAATTCCCGGATGATATCAAGAAGCGTAAAGTTTTACTGATGTATCCTATTATGAGTAGGTATCATGTGTTGTAAGACTAAGTGATCAAAGTGTCATTTAGTAGATAATAATATGATTTAATACAAATGCATTGCTCTTATATTTTAGGCACAGGAAACACAGTTATCAAAGCAGTAAGAGTCTTGAAAGAGCACGGTGTTCCAGAAGTAAACATCATTCTACTAAACCTATTTTGCACCCCAATTGGTAGGTTGAGAATTTGGGCAACTTTATTTTACTAGTTGTAGTTTTAAACTATCGTAAATACCGATGTTCCGGTCGAAACTTCAACTGACGCTACTGTTTTTTTTTTTTTTTTTTTTTTTTTTTTTTACTTTGGCTGCCTATCATAGCGACTCAATAATAATTACGCACCACCAAAAGCATTCCAGTTTCTTCCAAACTACAGCTGCAGCCAAGGTGAATAACATCTCAAGGCCTACTGGGAGACTTGTAGTGAGGAACGAAATTCAAAATTGGAGGGATCGTTAGTGCGTGAGAAGACAGTTTGTGCGTGTGTCTCGTAGCTCATGCCTGGTGAAGATACAGTAGTTAGTAAAAACTATCGAAAATTTGCTAGTTTGGAAGAAACTGGAATGCGTAATTATTGGTGAGTCACTAGTTTTGGCTACTTGGCAAGAAAGCTGCTTGCAGGTGGTTGGCTTTATTTAGTTCATTGTTAATAAATTCTTTGGCCTTAAAAGCAGTTTTACACATAAGAATTCTTCGTAGACCATTTTAGTGTATTGAAAGTTTTATGTCTCGCAGTGGTGAGCAGATCTTCTGTATGTTTTAATCTGGAGGGATTTTTCACGTACTTCACTAGTCTCTCAGCCATCAGCCAATCAAGCTGCTGTGCCGGGCCACCCTTAGCGGACGTAATGAGTCTAAGTGGCATACCTTCTTTATGCACTTTCACTTGTGCAAAGATCACAGGAAGACGTTGTGGTAGATTTGGCCGAAGTTTTTTCTCCTCATTCTTATCAATAAAACCCTCTCTCCTTAGTCTGTCAAGACTAAAGACGAGATCACTCACTGGTCTATTCCCCAATTCTGGTTCGGTTTCCTCATATAACCCTGACTTTCTAATGTCCTCAAGCACCATCCTGTCATGCTCACTGGAATCCAATACTACTGTCATGTTCGCCTTGTCCGCTTTGCAAATCGTTAGCTGTGTGTTATTCTTCAGACTTTTCAATGCCTGCAACTCCTTCTTGGGAAAATTCACTTTTACTCGAGGGGACTTCTCAAGTATCCTTTGCTGTAGTTTGAGGCGCGTAACAGACCCGAATGTGTACCCATCTAGCAACAGTTGAACCTCCGTTGCAAGGTTCGCCATTGCGTCCACATCTACTTGCCGCGTAATAGGCACAAACTTAAAATCTCTCTCCAAAGCTCTAAATTCGTTCTGGGAAAGCTCTGATCTTGAAAGATTTTTTACAAATGGTCTCTCTTTCGCATTCAAGTAATCCAAATTCCCCTTCCTCCCCTCCGTCTCAGCGAGTGCCTTTTCATAAGTCCTTCTATGGCACCCAAGAATCTCCAGTTTCCTAACATGTCGTTCTATAACTCCCTTTAATAAATTTCCAGTTCGTGTAAAAACGAAAGTTTTTACTTCATTCCATAATATTTCCGATAATCCAGTACGTATGGACTGCTCTAACATCATGATATTAGTATAGAGTTGTCTTAAAGTCTGGTGGCATTCGCCAATCCGAAGCGTTAGAAATCGGCGGCTCGCGTGCGCTGCGGTATTGCGGCCGCGCACACCTCCTGCTTTAGCTTTGACAGTCAGCGATCGTGGCACAACTCGTTCCCTCTTACACGTGACATTAAACGCTAGGTGGGCTTCAAATTTCACTGCACTGCAACAAGATTTCACATAAGCACGCACTTTTCGGTGCAATTTGTGGGAATATGCTGCCCTAATTTCAGCGAAAAAATGAACCATCTTCTACTTTGAATGTTCGATATCAATCGATCACAATTTAACGCTCAAATTCAAAAACAAAAATACTCTCAGTACGGTATTTTGCGAATTTTCGATAGGCCTAACAGTCCGAGTGGTGTTAATTTCGGTCTCTCCTATCTTCTTCAGGCTTCCTTTCTTGTGCTTGCTTCTGTTTTACATTGTCATGAGTGCCAGTGTTTTTGAAAATGCGCGGAAACCGTTGCCCACTGTACTTCTCGCGTGTCGTCTGCTTAACGCTCGCACGATCCCATTTGCGCGAGAGGTGTGCCCCCAACTCTTTACTGATTAGGAATTTGATGTTAGGGTTTGACGGCCCTTGTAGATTCATGAGTTGTTGTCTGCTCGCCACACAGTGTTGAATCGCCAGCGATTCAAGTCCTCTTAGATGTAAATCCCTCTTACTATTAGACACCAGCAGAGTAGTTGTTTGGTCCCAATCGATTTTGTGCTTAGTACTCATGCGGTGGGTGGCTATGCTGTTTGCTTCATACTCGTTTCTTACGTCAGACATATGTTGTTTCACACGAGTGTGGATTACTTTTTGTGTTTCTCCTACATTAACTGCTTCGCACCCACCGCATGGTATACAATATACTCCCACTGGCGTGTCATGAACTTTCTCCAGCTCCTTTTCCATCTCATGTTTTTCTTGAGATCTTACATATTTCACTCCTGGATCTTCTCGATGTTGACTTAAGAGCATTGATTTCAGGTTCTTCCCTTTCTTCATGTAAGTCTCGAATCCCTCTTCCTTCAAGATACGTTGTACTTGTTCGCTCACGCCTCTCACAAAGGTAAGTCCAATTCTGGGTGTTCCTACTTTCTCTTTAGTCTTCTTGCTAGGTACTTCGATCTCCGTCATTCTCTTTTTATTTTGTCCGATCTCCAAGGCCTCTTTAATCAATCGGTTCAGGAGTCCTGGAGGGAATCCTCTGTCTATGTACTCCCCTTTTGCCCCGTTTAGATGGTATTTTGCTACTCTTTCACTGCTCGAATATTTGACTATCCGGGAAAACTCGTTCTTGGCGATGTTACGCAGCTGACCCTCCGGATGCCCCGAGTTATACGGGATTCTTCTCCCTGTTGATGTTGGCTTTACGTATGGTTCGAAGGAGATGGTACCATCATCTTCACGGCTTAGCTTAACATCAAGAAAAGCTATGGTGCCGTCTTTTTCTTGCTCAGATGTGAATTTAAGATCTTTTTCCCATTGATTAAGGCTCTGAAGCACATTGCCTATTCTCTCTTTTCTCATAATAGCATACACATCGTCCACGAATCTCTTCCATACACGAATGCTTGGTTCTTTTCTTTGGATGAACAGGTCGAGGTATTAGAGCACTAACTCAGCAATGATAGGTTAGCTTGAGAATCCCATTGGTGCCCCACTGGATTGCCAGAATGTATTTTCCTTAAATTTCACATATATCGAGGAGAGTAACACTTTCAGTAGAGCGCGATGTTTTTCGTACTCGTCTTCAGGTATCTTATGTAAAGCTGCCGACTCGTCAAGCATCTCGAGTGTGAGTCTGTGGCTGAGACTCGGAAATAATTTTTCCACATCGAAGGAAATCATAATTTCGTCCTTTTCCATCTTCACATCTCGTAGAGTGGTGAGCAGATCTTCTGTATGTTTTAAAATCGATTGGGACCAAACAACTACTCTGCTGGTGTCTAATAGTAAGAGGGATTTACATCTAAGAGGACTTGAATCGCTGGCGATTCAACACTGTGTGGCGAGCAGACAACAACTCATGAATCTACAAGGGCCGTCAAACCCTAACATCAAATTCCTAAACAGTAAAGAGTTGTGGGCACACCTCTCGCGCAAATGGGATCGTGCGAGCGTTAAGCAGACGACACGCGAGAAGTACAGTGGGCAACGGTTTCCGCGCATTTTCAAAAACACTGGCACTCATGACAATGTAAAACAGAAGCAAGCACAAGAAAGGAGGCCTGAAGAAGATAGGAGAGACCGAAATTAACACCACTCGGACTGTTAGGCCTATCGAAAATTCGCAAAATACCGTACTGAGAGTATTTTTGTTTTTGAATTTGAGCGTTAAAATTGTGATCGATAGATCTTCATTTGGATGGTAGCATGATGGCAGTCAGCAATTCCTTTTCTTTAATTACTATCAATGAAAAACAGATACATAAAGCCTCTGTTCTGAGGGAAATAACAAAGGATATGTCCTTTATCAGCAAACAGGCTAAGAAGACTATGTGGCTCAGCATGTTATCCTGGAACGAAGACGTCTTTTAAACAATGCTGGATTTTAACAGCTGATCCTGCAGTTTTTCTTGTGCGGCCTAATTTGCAAATTGATGTGAAGTACTGTTTAGCCATTGATTCACTAGGAAGAAATATTGGCACTTTAAAACTTCTGCAGTCAACATGAACAGGGAATCCATGAAGAATATGGTGAACTTGCTCATTTTTTAGTATGGGGAAGTGCACATTATTGCAAAGAAATTATTGTGAAAGTTACCAAGTTCCATCCTGTGTCGCCACACTTTGCATTCTATAAAGCGGTTTGATACTTGTACAACATAAAAAGCTGCGAAATCGGTGAAAGCTACTTTCGATCTACTGATGGAAGATCGAATATTCGAAGACAAGATAATACCAGACCTCCAAGTATTACTTGTTAGTGCCTAACCACAAAGTATTGTGAAGAATCGATCTTAAAAGAACTTTTTAAAATTCGACTTTCTGAAGAAAATAGAACCGCCTCGTTTGAACACATTTAGCAGTGAGCATCAGTTGCTGCAACCAGTGCCAGAAAATACCTGGACTTGCAAAGTGGAACAGTGTAGGTGGATCAATAATAAGTTGGACATGAGAAGACATATTGGTCCTCTTATCCTAAAACATGACGTCCTCTCCATAGTGCTGTGGATTTTGTGCATTCCAAGTAAGTATACACTTAAAATTGTTTTCTTAATACTGCACGGTGTCTAATTTGTGTTTATTTATTTTTCTTGCTTTTGCTGCAACAGTATGGCATGTTCAATTTGAGGCAATTTCTGTAAAGGGCAAGAGCAAAATCATTGGAATTATTCATAGTGGCTGTCCCTACTTTCGGAAATTCAACTTTATTAAGCCAGCAGGAGATTTCAACGGACCCTGTACCAATCGGCCAATCTACAGTAAGAAATGAGAAGACTTTGTGTGTCCAGTTGGTTCGACGGTGGCTCCCCCACAAACGGTGTATTGGAAATATGGTCTTGAACGTTATAAGGTTGCACACCCTGGCTGCGAAGTTCAGAAGAATGGCGTTATTCATTCTGCAGAAATAGATATGTTAAAAAAAAAGCGAAAATAACCTGCTTGTGTAATCCTGCCGCTGTTATAATCAAAATAAAGGAACGAAAAACGAAAAGGTGTAACGAAAATAACTTGTTGTAACCGTGCTGCTGTTGTGAATAAAGCCTGGGGACCCTGGGAAAAGCACTGGAATATTTCGAAAAAATCAATTCACTAAAAAATCACGCACATTTCCACAAACTAGACACTTACTCCTATGTCCTGTGTGTAGTTTGTGGAAATGTGCGTGATTTTTTAGTGAATTGACTTTTTCGGAATTTCATCATGTTCCACAGTACGAACTTCAACGAAGTTTTTCGTGAGATTACTGGAATATTTCTCCCAAAAATATTTTTTGCTAAGACCCACCCTTCACTGAGGGATTTTTTTCCAAATTTCCTTTGGAAGGCCCACCCACGGGGGTGACGATATACAGGATTTTTGGCCCTATGCCCCCCTGGATTAAAATACTCTAATAGTTTGGCTAAGACGTATGATTGTTTGTAACTGCTTCCTACACTGCCGGCAGCATTTTAATGTGTACGAAAGCGGGAAAAGATGACTGTTTTTTTTTCTACCTGGCCATTGTGTATAAGCTGCGGTAAGTACCTTCATAACTAGGGTTGTTGTTACCATAATGAACTTAAAACAAAAGGAGGAAATAATGCCTTTCCTTATTAACAATTTTGCCTGCACTGAAAAAATATTGGTAGAATCATATATTTCTCTTTTTTACCCGATCACATTCTCGAAGTAAAGTTTCCCACAAGAATCCCCACTTTCCCTTCACAGGACGCCTTGCTCTCGGTTACCAAAGTGAATACGACAGCAAAAACGTTTTACATTTGGCCAAGTTTTGAATGAAAAAACCCTATTTTTGGTTTAACATTTCTCCTAGGTATTTATAATTACGTTTTAAGTGCTAATGTAGCATACTATGCTCTCCAGTGACTGTCATCACTCGTCATTCGGCTAATGAAAAACAACAAACAATCGACTACTTGAATTCCAACCCTACTCGCCAAAAAGGCAAATAGCAATAGACGTTATTACTGACACACAGCAATATCTCGGGGAAGACTAGACGATAGAATACTTTTGCGGCTAGAATACTTTGCGGCAGCATGTTCCATCTTCCAGTGGCTACAGTACACAAGTTTTTTTCTGCAATAATCCAGGGGTTAAAAAAATAATCGCTTCATAAAAATGCATAAATTAAAAAAACCATACATCACACATGGCAAGTAGAACTTACGAATGGCGAGTGCTTTCTACGGTCTGTGGCAAACTGGCGACTGCTACCGGATTGACATTCAAGAGGGTTGGTAACATAGCTCAAGCCGCTGGTAATACATCTGTGCACTGGTGGCCTGCAAGTACAGTAGCACGATTGTTGATGTATAGCCCAACCAGTGGGCATGTGTACTTAGTGCCGTCCTCTAACAGCAAACATAATCACTAACCCAGTAATTCTAGTATTTCTACATCAATAATTTAAACCTGTAGAGACAGATTATTGATTTCCATAATTGTGTTAATTGGAAACTTCTTTTTTTTTTTTTTTAGGTGCGCAGTCCATTATTGACACATTCCCAGGACTTACTATTCTCACCTCGGAAGTTCATCCTGTTGCACCAAACCATTTTGGTCAAAAGTATTTTGGCACAGATTAACATGTATACTAGTTCGCGTTTTTCCTACATTATTTTAGTTGCCAAGCGTTACGCACAAGCAACTGTTTGTTGCATGTGCATGTATGTGTTTTTTATACAAACTGAAGTAGCGATAAAAATGGTTGAAATAGTGTTTGGAAAACTTTTTTTTCTCTTATACTTTAGCATTAATTATGTACCAAACTTTTGGATATATTTATTAGCAATGTTTTGATGATTATTTAAGAACAGTAAGGTTATATCAATAATTATGTGATTTTCTGCCAAATGAATAGTTTTTACCGTGCTTAACAAATTCTTCTGCAATTTGTTTTAAAGACAGATTAAATTTCAAGATTTTAAACAAATCCAATGCATTTACTTCAGCTACGTAGGTGGGCAGTCAATGTCATCTTAATTTTTAACCCTATGGTGCCTGCGCCCAGTCAGAGAAAACCCTACTTGTGCCTGAGTAACTGCAAAAAGGCGGTTAAAAATGCTATTTTACAAAATGACACCGACTGGTTGAATTTTTATATATTGTGCACCACAAGAAACCTAAATCGGATTTGTAGGTTAATTACACCAACCGACAGTTTTCCCAAAACAATGGAAAAGTATGTGTAAAGTCAAATAGAACATACAACCAATAAAATATAATAAATTTCCATCTGCAGACAGAATTTGGCCTACTTTATATGCAGGAGGGTAGAGTTTAACTTTTTTTTAGCCCAAGTTGTGAAAAAATGTTGGAAATTTCTATTTTAAACAACATGCACCTAAATCTTTTTTTTTAAATTCACCATTGTTGGGCAGACTGGGTAGCACAACCGTGATAAGATTACGTAGTGCTGCAAGCTGGTGGAGACAGTCAAAAGTTCAAGATTTTGTAGTGCTGCACACTGGTGGAGACAGTCAAAGTTATGTTGTACAGATATCCTCAAGTTTTGGGCACTGGGCACCATAGGATTAAAAACATATTCCATACATTGCCTAACTTCAGACAGTTTTAAGATTAGCTTGCAAATTGGGTTTTAACCATTAAATAGCTAGTGAAAAATATCATGAAAATAGTGTGTACAGAAAAAAAAAGCCTTAAAAAACATTAAACCTAATACAATCCAGTGCGATTGGTTGGGAGAGCCTGAAAGTTTTATTTGGATGCGAACAAATACATTTTTTTTTTACAATATTTAATCAATTTGGCTGTACGAATTTAATCTAGTATGGTATGAATTTAAACCCTGAAATCGAAAAATAAATGTGGAAAATACTATTAAGTTTAATAGTTCAAATGAAGATAGACGTGGTTTTTTTTTTTTTTAGCTGTATGCAGCTAACGTGACCAAATTTGAGAAAACGTGAATCCCAAAAAATATTTTCCATGTTTTTTATTTGAAATTTTTCCGAATTTCATGTTTTAGCAGTCTTCACTCATGTGTCTAGTCATTGTTAAGTTTGTGTACAATGAAGGGTTTGTATTGTTATGTAATAGTAATGCCATCTGACATAGTAATTGTTAACTCCATATTTCATAACTGATAATACCAACAAGAATTTTCTATGATTCATTTATTGCAGAATGTTACAATACAATCAGCTGAACACTGCAGTATTACAGTAACATACCAGTACATAAGCCTAAAATAATCCTGAGTTCTTCCATAGATCAGTAAAGAACTTGCATTCATTTTAAGTTCCAAATGCCATGAACATATACAATGATGGTAAACAGTAATGTAAGTATGTCAATAAATTGTGGAGATGTTTACTTTGCAATAAAATGCATGTTAAAAAAAAACTGTGGTCCAGCATCAAATAGGAATGTATAAGACATGTGTATGGTAAGACATTCAAGAGTAACAGTTTTGCATAGCAAACATACATGCACCGCACAAGAGTATACTTGACAACTAGAACTTATCCTACCAAAATGACTAGCATGGGGATTCTAAAACAACCCAGCAACACGTTAAGGCAGCCAAGAAACAGTTTCGGAGGGGGGGACTGAAGAGTACTTCTATCACATAGGCTACTCTCGAGTTATTAGGACATATTTGTAACAGCAATGCTACATGGAAAAATGTTACACGGGTCATTCAAAATGTAAATGGAAAAATGCCTTCACGATGTTGCACAATGTCATAAGTACCGGTCTCTAAATTGGCTATCTCGTGGCGAAATATGCCCTTCAAACGTAATGCAACCATCGGTCTATATAACAACTACGCGCCGATCGCATCCCGCAGTTACCATAGTCAAGGTCAACTGAGACAGTAGCTTCGTTCCTCGCAGCGAAAAACAAAGCTATCTCAGTTGGCATTGCACCTAATAGACAAGCCAGCGTGAACGTTATTGTTCGTCGCGAACCGGAATGATTCTCGTATTTTTAAATCACAATTTATAATTTTCTAGACTAGTGTCTTAATAATTTTGCTTCGGCGATCTATTGGAATAATTAATTTTAATTTTTATCGCATTACTCTTTTACATTTTTGATCTCGTGGTAATTATTAACAAATTAGTACATGCACACACACATGAAACTCCATGGTTATTGTAAGCGCGCAAAGCATCATATATGTTCGACGAATGTAAATAAAGTTTCCCTATATTCAACAAAAAATCTCCTAGAAGCCATATTTTAAAACGGATTTTTACCAAGGGATTGACTAACGGTAAGGAAATAGACCTTTGGGGCTGTACTTGATGTGGAGGGGCGCTGGGAGGTATATCCCTTTAAAATTAATTCGATTAAAAAAAAAAGGGTTGGGCCATAAAGTTATAATTCAAATTGTACTTCTATCCGTTAAGGGAACGAATCATTGATTTCCTTGAGTGTATGAAGCTTTTAGTCGATTTCTAGCATAAAAATTACGATCTAAAATGCTTTAAGTTCAGAAATTGTGAAAATACCTAGTTACAAGTATTAATTGCATGTGTTAAAATAATTGCACGATTTCTTACCTTAAAGCATTTTTTTTTGGGGGGGGAGGGAGGGGTTGCTGTCAGCTTTGCAGGGCTGTTAATAGACAATTTACGGTAAATGGTTCCTTTAAACCACTGCAATATGGCACAAACCTAACATTTATATTAATCGAAAGTGGTAAAACGTACCATCCTCGGAGGTGGCACATTTCGCAGCCGATTAAACTAAGTAAGGCCTCCATCTCTGTAAGAAATGTCTTAGCTCCTTGACAACCAATGCAAACATGTGCACACGCACAGGAATTAAAAAAAATAGCACTTGTGACAAAAAGCTTTATTGGGTTCCCTGGCAACCTGTGCAAAGCATAATCGAGTGGGTAGCATCCTGGCCCAATTCCGACCTATGTATAATTCGGGCGTAAAAAAAAACCTGATGCAGCACTCGTAGTGATTCTTAAGGAGTAAAGAGTTTTGCCTTTTTTGGTATGGTTGTAAAAGAAAAAAAACTAATAGGCCTAATTCACTGAACGAGATGCGAAATATTGAAATCGATTCGTGTCTTGGAATGTGAAGAACTGTTACGGTACACTCCTAGATTTATGTTAAAATTTTAGTCTTAGGGACAAAACCAAAGGCACAGTTTTGGTATTTGATTAAACAATAACACTAAATTACCAATGAAACCAACAATTAACTTGTATAACCCTAGTTGTTTTTTTTTTCACAAGTCTCGAGCATCTAACATAAAATTGGCTACATCACTTCAAATGTGCTTTTGTACGTCTATGAATATCTAATAATATCCCATTGAAAACTAATCCCAATGTGCAAAATTCCCACCTGAATTTTACACTGACTTTTGGTTAGCGTTTCTGATGATAGTACGAAAAACTAATTACTTGGGAGTAATACTTTGCGATACAAAGGCTCGGTAGGAAAATGTTTACCTGGCTGACTAGGCTACACCATTGCCAACAGCAAAAATAAGCAGGTGTAAGTGCCTAGTCCAGTACAGCAGTTTTATTCCCTTTTTTTTTTTGTTTCAGTTGAAGCTTTTCCCAAGATCAGTCTCTCCCAATTTCTTGTTTTTTAAAAGGCATTTTTAGGTCGCTTTCAAAGCTCGAAAAAAGGAGGAAATCAACTGAAAGGAGGAAGAAAATTATCCACGCTTTCTTGTTAGATGACTCATTTTTAGTCAATACGATACAGAGAAACAAGTCACTAAGTTAGAAACTAGGAAAGAAAAAGAATTGAGTCAACTAGGCCTAGCAGCACAACTACCTCAACAAAGAAATTACTGCTTGACAATAAGGCATGATAATGCTATCTTTCTGCATCACTAGAATTCTAAACTGTGACAATAAAGAAACATACATGCAAATGTATGGTATTCCAGAAAAGCTTCACTGCACTCTATACAGGCATCATAGTGTTTAGGAAGGCAGCTTTTCAGCAGGGGTTGTAGTAAAAATAAGTAAACGTGAAATATTGCAATTTTGAACGAACTTCAGTATTACTTATGCATGATGATGTGTAGGAAAAGCAACCAAATGGGAGAACACAGTGTCCTTTTCAAATATGGTGTCTTATTATGATGATATAGATATCAAATTGAAGAGGAGTCTGATTGATCAAGATTACCGCATTCAAAATTAACACCGTAGGCTATTACCAGTTATAGAATTTGGTTATTTTTTATAGATTGCACTGAAGTGCTATTTAGTACCTTCACACACGAAGAACGCGGTAATCCGAAAACATTTTGTGTATTCCCGTCTCTCCTTCGCCGCCACCAAACCTTTGTATTTAGCGCCACCATGGCTGATATGGGGTGTCCTAAATTAAAGCCGTAAAAAAAAGCCAAGTGTCTGCAAAAAATATCCTCCTTGCTGCTATTAATCCTGCAGAATCTGCAGACAGAAAGCCACATTGCCACAGAAAGCTGGAAAGTTTCTACTAGTATTCACATTCATTACTAGTTGGTAAAGAATGCAGAATTCTCACAAATTTAGGTAGGCCTAGTCGTAATAAGGCCATTCTGTCGCCATAGTTTTGATTATTCAATTTCATAACACTACTCAATTTAATTTCAACTGCAGAACTGAAAAACAACTAAGGCGAATCAGGCTATCCATTGAAATTAAATGCAAATAGCTTACATACATCATCTTCCTGTGTAGCATCTATGACAGCGAAAGACATACAGTACCATTGCTAGTAACACTTATTGCAGTTCACTCACAAAATCAGGCAAGCAGCAGCAATGCCTTTTCTTATACTTTCATCTATGCCAATTCGTTCTAAACCAGACAACAGGCACCAGACAACATGATATGGTACCGTTGGACCATATGCTAAAGAATGGCTAGTCAAGTCAGACAAGCGTCTATTAATTAAAAACTAGCCATATCGTTCACTTGATCTCCGCTTAATTTTAATCCTCATTAAGACCATTGGAAAGCTGATGAAAAAAAATTATAAAATTTGCCAACGAGAAGTGAAAATACATCCAGTTCATTTCAGCCTTCACTGACCAATCCACGGATTTGGCTGCAGGTTTAATACATCAACCTGCCGGCCCAACCGCCAATTGGCGATTGGCCGGTGGATTTCCGCACCCATAACTGCCAACCTTGTGATGGGTCGCTGGGGATCCGAACAACGAAAGCATGTATATACAGCCTAGCGGTCTGCTACCAGGCAAGCTCTCTGTTTCAGAAGTTAAACGAAGAATTGTTGCGGGTAGAGAGGATTTCTTTACGTTCAAAGAAATTTTAGAGACCTGTGTACTTACAAGACCAGTGAAACTTGCATAAGAAACTTGTACTTTGAGAAGTTCATGGATCACCACATGTGGACCAAGTTTTTTTTTTTTTTAATTGGTTACTGGCCTAACGTCCAGAAAGAAACAGAATTATAATTTGGCAACAAATAAATTTTGACGAATCTGCATCCTTTCACATGGTGACGCGCTCTGAAAGTAGTCTGTTATTGCTAAGCTCTCAACTTTACCCGTTGTGTAGTTTAGTGCCATATATTGTTACTGTAATCTTTTGCACAAAGAACAGAAACCAGTTGATATTAGAAAAAACAATACTTGTATCCAACTGGGAATTACTACAGATAAAATTTCATGAAGAGCAATTTCTCTCCTGCTTTCCAAGATTTCTGAATGAACATGATATTTGCATACATTCGTAAGTGGGGTTTTCCCTTATGTTTTGTCTACAGCTCTGAGCTGGAAAAAGTTCCAATTTTCCCGTATTTGCACATTTATTATTTGTTGCTAGACAGGGGTTGGCCATGGGCAGCCTGGTGCCCTGCTCAAAAGTAATATCAATTAATAGAACACTCGCACTCTACATGTGTATGTTTGACAACAAAGGGGCGACAATTTTGCTACAAGCAACAAACTTTACAATTGCTGAACTACAAAGGGGCAACCATTTTCCTACAAGCAACTTATTTTAACATTGTTTATAAATAATCTACTGTAGAAATGAGGGAGCTTAGTTTAAAAATGTATGGAGGGGTGGCTAAGCAAATAGAATTTTTTTTTAAACTCTTGCGCTCTTGCTTACAACACGACTTTCCCGGGCTAGATATCCAAGATAGGACTTTTTCCAGACCTGGTGTAACCAGTTAGGGTCAAAACCATACACTCAACAATGGATTTTTATTTTTTAACTTAACCAACAATATGGTAGCCTACATTGAAAAAGTAGCTGTTAATAAAAAAACGTTTCATTTTCAAAGACGGGCCCCATTTGTAAAACGGTTTCATTGTAGGCCTTGGAGACGATATGCGTTGAGTGTTGAGTGTTAACAGTATTGCTCAAATTCTAATTTTTAAAAATATTGTGTGCAAGTATGCCAGACATCAAATATGTTGCATCAAAATCAGTAAAACTACTGGAATAGTGTGCGAAAACTGTTTACAAAAGACAACAGATACACTACAGCAGTCATAACAAACAAAATGTACCTTACATTGACGATGGATATAAACATCTCTAGGCTAAAGCTGTTGTCAGTTCACTCTTTCTTGGTCATTTCATTACTTTCAGTTTACTTTTTTCTAGCTAACAACTTTGATGTCCATTTCAGTTAAAAACTCAAATGAGCCAATCGCCAACAAAACGATTCCTTTACTTCAGACAAATATCTCACTTTTTAAAATAAATGAACTCCACTTGACTGAAAAACAGTCTTAGTTTTAAAATTGCACTGCATACAAATAGCCTGATGATCATTAGGAAGTGGTAAGCCTATTTGTTAATGCGTGAAAATGGATTTCAGTAGACTAACTGTATTTTATCGGGCTGCACCGATACGGTATCGCCAACTTTCGCAGAAATAACGATAACTTTGGAACCATTATAGATTACGACATGCGGTTCGTGGCGTTTTGCTCACAAAATCACCGAGTATCTTCCTAGCCCCGGTGGCAGAATTTTCTTCAAGTGTCTGCGACACGTAATTCAGTGTCTACAAATTGGCTGCAAGAACTCACCCCACTGATCTCTCGCAGTATAAAAATCTGCCATTTTTTTTTTTGGGGGGGGGGGGGGGGGAGGATGGCTTCTAGATTTTCTTTTGCTGTTTTAGGCCTCAGAGTCCTGTGCAGACTTAAAAAAATGTAAAAATTAATACACTAAAAGTACATTTTAATTTAGGCTAAGCCTACTTATTATTTTAAATTTTTTTTATTCTGGCATTTTAGCTTTTGGTGTTGCATTTTATTGATTTTGATAAACATTCTCAGTGGCAAACAGTTACCACAAAATTCTTTATTCATTTTCTTTACTAATTTCATGTTACTGTCATGGCATAAATTACCGATTTACAATTTTTTAGGGTATGTAACATCATACATATTTTTTCATATATTTTCTTGTTCATTATGTGCTTCAGGAGGCCCATTTAATACAGAAAGTTCTTATATTCATCGTACCAAGGTACCATCATTACATTGGGGCCTTTACTACCCTTGCTCGTTTTGGCTGCCGAGTCTTAAAAAGATTCAAAATGTTTCTGATTTGGATTTCACTGTTATTCTGCAGTTAGTTTTTAAATTTTTAAAAAGTATTTAAACAAATATATTTCTCACTGTACTGCAAACACATGACTGTGTACAAGTACCTCGTTGCTTACAACTTAGTCAGGGGGCTGCAGCATGCATCTGATAGACAGATAGCGGGAAATGCATCTCGTGCTCGATAGACAAGAGCGAGAAACAGGAGCGATAAGAGAGAAACGGCCGGATCTAGACTACGAAACACGCTGGTAACTAAAAGATGTTGCAACTAAACGTGGCAAAGGAAATTTTACTCAAAAAGTTACTAGTTATACAGGCAAGTTCGACAAATACAGCCAAACAACAATCTAAACTCAATAAAACGTTTGTTAAAAAGCTTGCATTTCGTAATCGTTATAAGCTCTGTTGTTAGAAAGAGCTTTGATTTGTCTGCAGAGAAGAAATTTTTGTGTGCGACGCTCGTCTCACGTCGCGCTGAGGGGTTCGTACCTACCGTATATTTTAACTGTTGGTTACTATTTTAAAAAATTTCATTTTATTAATTAGCCTATTGGAGTTTTGCAGAAAACAAAACCATTGAAGAAAAATATCGGTACTGTACTGACAAATTTTTTTTTAAACCAGTTCGGTATCGGTGCAGCCTTAAGCCACCCAAAATAAATTGTTTGGTTTACGGGCGAGGTTGCAAATTGAAGTGCCAGGCAACCAGGCATTTTATTTTATTTAACTGCCCACATTTCTTTGACATGTACCTAACTCAAAGCTGAAAGAATATGCAGTCAGTCCAAAAAAGGATAATGTTCTGCTAATATGTTATTTATGTCGCCTAGTATTAAAAATATTTTAGTGTTTGCCAAATAGGCTAACTTCTTAGCGGTTGAGCTATAGGTTTGAAATTGGCACCATTGAAAAGCTCGTTTCGAGCCGGTTAAAATGGTGTACTGGAATGTCAAACACGGTCAAAATTTGACAAAAATAAGATTTTTACCTGGCGGACCAAGATTGAGATTAAAATAATTGAATTTTGACCCGCCTGTAAACCAAACAATTAACTTTGCATGGCCAAACTCAATAAAACTTTTGTTAAAAAGCACGCATTTCGTAATCGTAATAAGCTCTGTTGTTATTTTATTAAAACTTAACCAATTTCAAACTTTCTTTTATAAAGATTCAAAACTGCTTCCGAAATCCTTTCAGCGGTGTAAGCACTGAAAAAAATTGCAGTTCACTTTCAATCACTGACACAGCAATAAGTCTTAAAAATGCACCTTTAAAAATTCACCAAAAATTCAAGTTTTGGTCTAGAGACTTCCTGCACCTTAGCTACAGGGGACACTATTCTAGTACAGTACATTGTATGGGTTCTTTTCTAATCTCGGGTATGGCCACAAATTCACATAACATCAGGAACCATCTGCAATTTCCTTCCTTACTGAAAGGATGCATGTAAAATGAAATAACTACACAGACTACCAACCTTTAATACACACAACATGTGCCAACTTCAAGTAGGACTCAAAAGAAAAATAAGGGGTGGTTGTCGTAACACTGAAATTAAAACTAAGGCCGGTCTGCAACAAGTTCGTCCCTGATCGGGCAACCAAGATGCAATTAGGTATCCCCAACTCAATGCTCATCACTTGTTAGGTGCCAACGTCACTTCGACACCATGGATAGCTAACATTAATCCTCTATTCAGACAACAGGGAACTAATGCTGCCTTCACTGATGGGCAGCTCGGTCTGGTTGGAAGTCTCTTACATGCATACAAAGTTGAGCTGTAGCAAAATACTACAAGGGCTCGTAAGGAACATTGGGAAACATGAACAACTGGAAGAAGGAGGTCAAGTCGGTAGACACATTTTTTTTTTGAAGATTAGATACTCGTAGAATATGGTCACACAGACTACAAAGCTATTTTGGGCATTTCTTAGTGTCAGGAGGAAAAAGAAGGGATAGTCGGGTTACGGCAACCAAACTTAATTTTTTTAGACCTGATAATATTAGCGTCACAGTAGCTTAGTAAGCTAAGCTAGAAAGGTGTAGTTAATTAACAACAAAAAGTAATTAAAATGTACAATTGCAGTCTTTTTGCCCTGATGAATCTTGCATTCATTCAGCTCTTACACAATAGCCTACCCTTCCAAAAGTTCTAGAGTAAAAGACTAAAAAAAACAACAAACTTGCTAGGCTACGCCAGCTGCAGAAATAAGTTACGTTTGAAATAACTATAGTACGCAGAAAATTGTTCATGAAGCAACAAACAAAATGCTAAAAACACAATTGGAGTTTTCCAACTTCGAAACAGGAATAATTGAAAGGCTGGGTCTTGGTTGCAACTTCCTCAACAGACTCCTTGCTTCGACAATTCCTCCCACTTGTTCGTCAAACAATATCTGTATAAAATTGGGATGGCTTTCTGGTATCAACGTGCGCAACCGTTCTCTCGCCGCATCTATAGCCTTTTCAATGTGTCTGGCCTGCACTTCACTGACAGCCGAACACATGAGCTGAGCGAGCAGCATGCCTTCTTCTTCGTCCTTTATGCACTGGGAGAATCTTAGCTCGGCTTCGAGATCTTTGAATGGATACAAAACAGATCGCTGCGTCGTAAACCGCTCAGACTGCAAGTGAGCCATGACCTGCCACTCGACACTTGCACCCCGAGGCAGCGCCGACACTACCGCCACCTGTAGAAGTGGAAGCGGCTTTTCGTCCAAGACGCTTGACAATTTGTCACGTAGAATCTCAGCTATCGTAGGGTGAGTTACGTAACACACAGCGCATACTACACAGAACAAACTGCATTCAGAATTAATGGCCTCTAACACACGTTCGACGTGGCGCAACGCCAAGATATTTTGTCCCACTGGCCCAGCTGGAAGCAGCTGCATCGACCCCGGCACAAGCGCAATTTGGCCGGCTGTGTAAATTGTATTGCCGACCTGGATTGCTTGGCTGTACGGGCCAATGTTTGCTGGTGCCCAATGTGAAATACTCTGAACGTGCATCACAACTTTAAGGCTATCCACTGTCTTGTCGAAAGCAACACAATCAATAACAAACCAGACGTCGTCTGGCAAATGGAGCTCGACGCAAGCTCGTACCGGTGGGTTGATTTCAAAACACGTCTTGTACGCGTTATTGAAATCGGCGTACATCGACATACTGCGTATAAACACACTGACCGATATCAAATGTTCCCAGTCAAGATCAACGGTCTTGAGGACTTCCTTGATGGTTTTCATGGTGCTGTACGTAGCTTGACGCATGTTTTCACCTCGGCCAACTACGCCACTTATCCACGTTTGGCCACAATTATCACTACTAACGCTCAGACAATCTCCTGCATCATCAAATATGCTGACTCGTCTATCACCAGGTGGCGACAATGCCATGTCAGGCACTGCCTTGTCTTCGCTTAAAACGTCTTGAACATGATCCAGCGGCTTTGGCACGGCAATAGAATTCAACCGTTCCCCGAAAACCGCTGCTGTTTCCGGCTTCTCAACTAGGTGTGCCTTTTTAATGATGATGTACGCCACTGGCGCAAACGCATCGGCAGAATGGAGGACCACTTGTTGATCGTCGATTGCAATCGACTTGCAAAATAAGGGGCAGTCAAGAGTGAAAGTTTCATATTCGCCTCCTTCGCCGCAAACATTTAAATCATAAGAATTTTTCATTTTCATCAAATGGTCGTACACATCTTTGATGTCCTTCCCCAAGTGTTTGTCGGGATCTAAACCCAAAGCTGCAACTTTAATAATCACGGCGCTCACACCACAATCTATCATTTCCTCTAACAATTCTTCTTGACTCCTGCGCCACAAGTACGAGAGGGAAACTATTCCCAGCCGACCACAAACATTTTCTACCCGCAAGCGTTGGTAATCGGACAAGATAGCGCCTGAGGCTATGGCATCGAACTCGACTTCTAGTTTTGCCTTTTTCAATAAATTAAATAAATCTTCCACTTCATCCTCGGTATTAGGAAGGTAGTTAATCGTCTGAATTTTGGAACTTCCTTTAATTTCTTGTTGAAATAAGGGTAAACCCATTGCTTCAGCATACAACTGCACAGTTTGGTGGCCCACACTTTGGTACATGTAGCTGTCTAATTCTTCTATTCCAGCCGTCGGATGCAGGTGCCCCAAGGCTACGATCTCATGCCCTGCAGCAACACACTGCATCATGCAGTAGCAACTATCTTTCCCCCCACTTATTAATCCTAGCACTCTCATTTTTAACAATATTTATCTTTAAAATGAATAAATGAAACAATCCACTACAACTCACTACCCTACAGCTCCCTACATCCACACAACCGGAAGTATCTTACGTTCATTGATCTCTGGAAGGCATTTCAGTTCAAACCAAGGCCAGCTGAGGTAGAAGCTGCGTTTCGCGTCATAATGAATTGAACGAATCGAGGAATTCAGGTATCTCAGATGGCCTTGGTTGAAAATAACGCTGATGCAGCAGAACTTTAACTTTATTCGATTGTCAAGGCGCCCATGGAGGCATTTCATGACATGTGCAGTACCTTCCTAAAGCACCGAACAGAACGAACCGAACGCACAATTCTTGCTGACAGTTCAGCTCATTTGTGAAGTCCTCATTTGTGGCTCCACAATGGACGCCATCAATTTAGCGTCAATATGTTAGCCCTACCCAGATTACCCTAATCTACCTAATAGGTTAGTCCAATTAATTGTATATAATATTATTGCATCACATGACTTCCTGTTGTAACAGTACTTATACCACTCCTTACAGGAAGTAAAGTGGGTTATCAGCTGTAGCCTACACTTTGGTAGTCCGTGTTCAGTTCTTACCATTGGGCCCTCGCAGGGCCTAAGTGTGTCCATGCCAAGGACATTACAGTTGGCGACGAGGGTGGGACCAACCAACGTCAGCGAGAATCGTTTACGGTACCTAGCGCATTAGGGTGGTCCAAAAACAAAAAGTTCAAGGGAATGTTTCTCCACAATCTTGTTTTTGTTCTATGCCAGCAACTATCACTTCCCCCAAAATTTAGCCCGATTGATTAATATTTACAGGTCGCTCAAGGTCAGGCTGTTTTCACCCAAACTGGTGTATTACGGCAAATGAGGAAATATCACAGAGCCTTTAATCACTAACATAAAATAAACAAAATTGTGTTAAATAAAACATGCAAATATTTCGGGTTAATATTTGGATTATTTAGATTAATACTCAATGACATTCAGTCAACATTACTGTCAGTTTTCTTTGTAACAGTAGTCTTCGAACAGGTGGGATAGACCTTACTGAGGTGCTGCACTAGTCGAAGGAGGTATTGTTTGTGCTCCTTATTCTTCCTTAGGGATGCACTGTACTTCTGCATCAAAGCAATTGGACTTTCAGAGGAGTCGTTAACAACTGTCATTGCTGATACCGCCGTCTCGAGTTCCTGGTAGCCCAGGATTGTCAATCCGTTCTCTTGGATCCTTTTCCAGGAAGCCTTGGGCCTTCCCTTTTCCACTGAACTGGAGAATGTCAAAGATCTGGTTCTCTGGGTAATGTACGATGCTAATGCTAAAGTAAAGTAAAGTAAAGTAAAGATGATACACAGCGCCCACAACCCACATGTGGACATTACAGTGTATATAAACATAAAAATCCCTAAAAAAAAAACACAAATAAAACATAAATGCTACGGATTATGGCTACAGTTAGGCTTTTGCCGGAGACCCCTGCACTTTGTAGAGAAAGCAGCCAATGTTGATGCTTCCGCTACGCAAGTAGGTAGGGAATTCCAATCCACAACAGTTCTTGGATAAAAAGAACACTTGAAGTAGTCAGTGCTACACTGATATCGTTTGATCTTCTGGGAGTGGTCATTTTTAGAAATGAAATCTGGCGCCTGACAAAACTCTTCAGAGTCGATGAAAGTGAGACCATGTTTGATTTTGTATAAAAGTCCAAGGCGGTGCTCCCACCTCCTCTGCTAACCAGCAACGGACTGGTGGGGGAAGATGAGAAGCTCAGGAGAACGTTCAAGGCCTTTCTAAGATTTAGTGAGCTGAGGAAACTGAAGGTCTGCTACTATGTTTGTTTTTACGTCAAGCCCAATTCTGGAATCAAACAATGACAGGCAGACTAAAGTTTCCAAAAAATACCATAGGTATGGGTTAAATGTTGCAACGACGCCACACCCGTATTTGGGTATTTACGAAATTGCATAGAGTCGTAGTTTGATGAGAAGAGAGGCTTCATGCCAGAACTGCGCATAGATAAGGCTTACAAAGAGTGCTAGCTCTTTCACACTGTGCTTTTTTTTTGTTAGTTAGAGAGAATTTCTGCTGGAAAAGAAATGTTTTAATGCTGTAGATGGCTTTGGCAACTCTGTGTGCATGATGCCCCAGGTTCCCGAAAGGAAACGGTCACCCCTTTCGCAGTGTCTGCACCAGTTAGGAAAATCAAGCAGAGATTGATTAATTCTTTGTAGTCTTCTCTTGGATGGGAACCTTTCAGTACAGCCTTGCAGAATTTCGGCATATCTGCTTGAAGAGCGGATGTGCGTTGGTCAGCAAACATTTCGTCCGAAGCAACCTCGTAAACAGTCTTGTCAGTGGCAGGCCACTTTTTTTGAACGTGGAAACGTCTGGCCCTCCACTTGCTGAAAACAAGGTGCTAAAATACTTGACAATACCAGTTCCATAACATGATGGTGGCATGGACCCAGGCTAACTCTTTTCCAGTTGTCTCCACGTTACATTTTTCAAACCAGTATTGCTAGCTGTGGTTTCAAACACCAGTTCACGGACTTTATCTGTAAGGTTCCATTCACCCAGTGTGGCTAGACAGGCTACACCTTGCTCTTTGTCATTACGCGGCCATCTTTGGAACTCCCAATACCACCTTTTCCCCACCACCATTGACGAGTACGGCAATTCACGGATCTTTAGTGGTCACCAGTAAAGTCGAGTAGCAGTTTTCCACCCCATTGCAGTACCAGAGGTGAGCTGCAGAAAAACTCCCTGTCTCCAACCTACTACTCATGGTTGTTGTAGAGAAAACGTTGATGTTCAGGTGAATATTATGTAATCGAACAGTAAGTACTACAAGTATTACACATACTAAAGTACATAATAGAAGTTTTCGGCAATCAGTTATGAATGGTTAATCACGAATTTACCTAATCAAACTTTTTAAGTCAATTTGTGTATAATCACCAGAGGTAGGTATTGTAGTAGCTAATGGTGAGTAATTTTGGTTGGCCGCCCCATAGTGTGCATCATGGACTTTGAGCGACCTCTAAATATGCTCCAATCCACCTGAAATTTTTACCACGTCTTATTTTTGTGAAGGAGAACACATTTAAACTTGTGGAGACAGGTTCTGGTAAGGTTGAAAATTTAACATTGCTTTATGGACCACCCTATAGCGCATGCTCAAAAGCTCCACCACTGGCAATCACCCGCAACCACCTCCCCGAGACGGTTCGCAATTTTGCATGCCTGGTTACTTCCATTAGCGTAGCCTGGTCCAGTCAATTACTCACGCCTGGCCACGTTAAAGGTATGACGTAATGAGTGCTTTGTTGAGCTTGTTGATTTTGCTGAGCTGTGATTGTAATTTCGGAAGGTACTAAACGGCTGATGCAACGTTACTGCGCACGCGCGACGTTAAGTTTGGAGCCAAACTGTCTCTAACAGTGGTGTGTTCTGTTCGCTCTGTTCGGTGGTTTATGAAGGTACTGAATAGCTGTATAGGAATAATTTTTACAAGAGAAGTATATAAAAATAAGCAATTTGGAAAGAATATGTGAACATGCTGTAAAAAAGGATTACAGCCAGGAAAGAAAAAAAGAATAAAGCAGAAGCAACATGATAGCAAATGTTCTAATTTAGCATAATTTCAAATGTGTATCGACTTGTGGTACTGTTCGTACAAAGGGTGCCATGCAAAATTAAGTCAAGTCAAGGACCAAATGTATACAATGGTGCAAACTGAACCACACCATTTTGGAGAATTGGATGTGTTTCAGTATCATGTCAGCACTATTCCAAGATTAATCTGTACTGGGAGCATAGATTCTTGGTGGAAATGGCTTTTCAACAGTCTTTACTGTTGGTCACGTAAGAATCGGCTATTATTTTGTGTAGTTTTTTTTCATCCGGCTGGCTACTTGTGTTTTGCGCCTAGCCCCTGTGCCTGTAGGCTGGCTGGTCACATACCCATGTTATGTATTACCACATTGTTGTTGTTGTAGTATGTTAGGTCAGGTCAGTTGCATCGGCACGTATTTCATCGAGCAGGGTACGGGTTACAGCAGGGAACTAGTTTCACTGAGAGTTTTTCACGCAAATTTGGAAACGATGTCGTATGTGTCTCGAGCCCAAGTAACTGCATCTAAGTAAGGCGGTAGGATCGAGTACCTTTGGTAGTGAACTAGTCATAGGACCCTACAAGACTGGCTGCCATGAACTGCAAGTAAAAGGCGTGCTCCACGTATTCCAACACATGACCACAGATATAGCCAGGGTTTTGTACCCACGGGCCTACTTCCGCAAAAGTTCCAAGCATTCTGGCCGGCCTATCTAGATTCTGGCACGTGAAGTTTCGGTTGATAAGTTTTTGGTTGCGGTTTCTGATGTTATGTGTTTAGCCGCAGCGAGCTAGGCTCGTAATTTGTAAAAAAAAATTGACATCATTTTCGTGAACAGCGACCTTGATTTATTGTTTGCACCAACGGCGATAGTACAACCTTCCATGTATACAGATCAATGGTGGACGAGCTTGGAGCCGCTGTGGAAGTGGCTCCTTCATCCCTGACCAACTGGCATATCAACCAAGAAAGATCCCTAGGATGAGCATAAAGCTGCGCCCTGGAACTGTCGTCCTTAAAACGAGACTTCCCCCACCCCTTTCTATAGCGAGTTCCATTTCAGCACTCATTACATTGACATGTGCACGGTACTCGTATATTATACTTGTAGCAAGCTCTGAAAGACGTAGCCCATCTCTACCAAACAAAGGCAAGTGTACAACCTGCAAAGCATTTAAGCTATCCGAATAGACAACACTCCTTTCTATGCAGACCTTGGCAAGAAACTTTGAAGCCACAGTCAAAGATGCTAGTCAGAAGCAGCGTCAAGCACATACAAAATCCAAGAGTCAAATACCCCTACAAAACCTAAAAGAGGGGATCACCATCCATATTCCCCAGAGCAGTCCACGTCAGGGGTATGGAGGCCTAAACCGCACCTGTTACTGTGCTACCAGGCAAGCGGCAGAGTGCCCTCCAGGAAAATAACCTAATTGGTGTAGTTCACGCTAGTGTCAAATCCAACCCGCGTCATCCAAAGGAAAAGACATTAAGGCGATCCGCACACCTAAGGTCATGTACCAACCCTTTAACTTCAAGGGGACATGAGGGAAACCCAGTGGCATCCGATTTTCCCCCTCCAAAATTTATCACCCAGTACCAAAGGAAAACATCCATACAAGTAGAGACCCAAAGAATCACAATATAGGCTCTTTAGACTTGCAGTTGAAGCAATAATGTGAATCGCTGCCCAGTCATGCTCAAGTGAATCTACACAGGACAGAGACACACCTAGTGCATACCAAGTACTCTCTGCAGGATGATGGAACATGCTCTGGAGATGGCTCTCCAAAGAAACCTCAAACCAAACCACTAAATATTTACCTTGGACACAAAGTCAAGGGGAAACCCGTTAATCAGCAAGACACCTACCAGTGAGGCGTGCCCCCTGCCAAACATAAACTCTTCCAACATCTTCACATGCAAATGAGACCACGGGACATCAACCAAGCTACAGCTATGTTGAGCATCTACTGGAGCCCAGCACAGGCTACCTCCCAAGTGCAAGCCACACCCATAAAAATATTACTACTAACATGCCAGGAATCACTAAGAGTGAAGGTTTGATTCAAGCTTTCACTTTAGTCAGTTGGATAATGATTGTCACCGGTATGCTATTGATCTAACGAAACTTCCAAGTCAGTATCGATCCTGCACTCTGTCTTCTGGATGTGTTGTAGCTGCTGGCCTCCTTTCACCCTGTGCAGTAACCCCGTAAATTTAAGAAGCTATGAGAGAGAGAGTTGAGCATTTATTTAAATTTGGCGAAATACAAAAGAAGAAGAAACACTGTGTAAGACATGGTAGTCTTTTTAAACCCAAATAGCAATTAAGCAAACAATGGCAAACGTACAGGATTCTTGCTGGCAGGATGCTTGCGTAAGTGCCAGGAACCAGGGAATGGAAAGTAGTGCCCATAACCATGATATCCCCTTTGCCATCGACAAAGCCTTCGCTGAACTGGATAGAGCTCTGCCTGTAAGAATTTAATCCTGGGCAGCGTACAACAAAGACCTGTTGAAGAGTATGTCCTGGCTATGCTAAAATAACACTCCCTCAGAACTTTACTTCTCACCGCTCAGCCACCCGAGATCCGCCACTCGATAGGGTGTGGGGTAGGATGACCCCTCTCTCAATGATATTATGACCCTTACATTTTTCCTGAGACCACTGGATTCCTGACTCTGCATGATTCTGATGGTACCAGACTCATCCTCGAGTCCACTTGTCCAACAATGCGGCAGAGGGAACCTCGCCAATGTTGCATCAAACCGGGTTAGGTCAATAACTGAAACCTCCAGTTAAGATGGCCTTCCCTCAGCTAACGGTCTCCCTGTGACTGTCTCTCTCAGGGCTCCTTCCTATAAAACAATTTCTTTGCTGGTGCGGTCTTGATTCCTTCCCATTGGTTCCTAGTCCCAATCTAACGGCAAGTTGTCCAATGGCTGTAAAGTGGTCCCAGAGGCCCTTCAAATGAACTTAATGAGCCTGAAGGCTGACAGGCGAAGGGGTACTTGAGGTCTGCAACCTTCATCTCAATCAATTCAGTGAACTCCTATGTCCGCCACCAAGCTATGATCGATGCCAGCATTCCCCTTCAGAAACACTTGACGCGTCATCGTGATGAGTCATTTTAGGTTGGATGGAGGCGACATCCACTACCTCCCTTGGTGGCGACTCTCGCCGAGCCATAGAGACCTTGCGTATCCTGCGTTGAGGGCAAGATGGCTTCCTTTACAAGGGGTCTTGTTGTCTCCGCTGTCACTAACCAGCCCAGGTTGAGGCGATCTGTGACCGTGCAGGTATTGAAATGGATGGCGTTTTACAACTGTCTTTCATGAACGAGAGAATGAATATGTCATCTGGACCTGGTCGTCATTCCGTAGAATGGAATCCTAACCTGCCAACTCCCCCCCCCCCTCCCCCACTTGAACATGAAGGGGTGCAGGCGTAATGACTTCCCTGATGTTGGGATTCTCTTCTGCCCCTGTAACCTCTTGAATTTGGGAAACGTTAGGGGGAAGGGGGTCGTTGTATGGATCTCAACCCATTCCTTGGCAATCACCCAATTTCCTCTCCCTCTGAAACCTGAAACCTGCTGGGACTTCCTGAGGGTGTCTGTTGTATGGTTTTCTCACATAGGTTCCCCTCGTGTTTGCTGACGACCCTCAATCCTATGTGCCATCTTGACCTTCATCTTTAATTCCCGGTGTGACAAGGAGGATATCCCAAGGAAGGAAATCTTATGACACCCACCATCATTGTAATCCACTCTATATCTTCCCTGGCTTCCATAGACCAGCGATCGGTGTTTTGAAGTGCTCCGGTATCCGAAAGCTTGAGTCAAAGTGTAGTCTGTTTCCCCTGCTATCCAGTCTTTCCTTTAGCGACTGGTGCCTGTAGCATGACGAACGTTGACCATCCTTGGTCAAGTGTCGACCAAAGTCAGGTGCTTGATCCTTGTCAGTGGTCAGTTGGGGACTTGTAACAGTTAGGTGACAATCGGTGACGCCCTAGCAATGGCCAACTGCTGGCTCCTGGCGACTTGCTTCTATGGCAGAGAATCAGTATGCTAACCCGCCCGTCTTGTTCCTTCTGGTCATGTTGTGCTTGCTGCTGCATAGGCAACCATCCTGACTAGATTCCATGAAGACTTGTGGGAGCCTCCATCGCAGAGTCCAGGAGGTTGATGTGGTCTTGATCCTACTGTGACCATTGTCCTGATGTCTTGTGATGGCCTATGTGCGCTCCCCAGCCTTCCTGAGAAGCGTCGGTCACTAGTAGGAGCTCTGGTAGTGGTTCATGGAGAAGAGCAGACTGTGACAGAGTTTGGACGTCTGACCACCAGAGAAGAGTTTCCATTGGAAAATTAGAGCTTGTTGGAAGCTTTAGATCCGGTTGATCTGGCTGGTTTCCACATGTGTCGATGAGATAGTGGTGGAATGGTCTCGTCATCCATTTCCCGTAGGGGACAAGATTAGCCATGGAGCCCATCTTGCTGATAAAGGAGTTTAGCTCCTTGAGGGAATGATGGGACTGTTGACGGAAGTTATATGTGACGTATGAAACCTTCCATCCTGTCCGGTGATGGCATTACTGTTGCAGACTTTAGGCTGAAGGAGACTCCTAGGAAGATGAAATCTTGGGCTGGATTGAGTCTGGACTTTTTTAGGTTCACACCGAATCCCAGCTAATTGAGGAAGTCGATTGTTACGTCCTGATTGGAGGCTAACTTCGTTGGGTCTTGGTTGTTTAATAACCAGTCATCTAGATAAGCACTTGCTTCTGTCTGATTTTGGTGCAGTTTTGCCAGGGTGGGTTTTAGTATTAAGGTGAATATCCTGGGTGCTGCGTTCAGGCCGAATGGTAGGCACTGGAATTCGTACACTTTGCTAGCGTACATGAAGCGAAAGAGGTCTTGGACTGATGTGTGAAGCGGTACATGAAGGTAAGCATCTTCCAGAGATATGGAGATTGCCCAGTCGTCTTTTTTCAGGGAAGGGCGGATAGATTCTAGTTTCCCATCTTGAAATGATTGTTGTCCATGAAGCAATTCAGAGGTTTGAGATTGAAAATTAATCTTTCTCCTCCCGGATTTTTTCAGCCGAAGGAAGATGGCGCTGTAGAATCCTGTTCCCAATGGTAGGTGACGCTCCTTTATTGCACTTTTCGCCAGTAGGTCTTGAATTTCGGTGGATAATTTCAGGAAAACTGGATGGCTGGATGGCGTCATTGGTCTTTGTGAATCTGCTCTTACCTCCAGCAGAGGAACAACAGCTCCTACTGTCGGGGGTGGTGCTTCTACTGCTTTGCCTTTTTGTTTTGTTATAGGGCCTGGAGCGAAAGGACTGTTTGTTCTCAGGTCGACGGCCTTGATTATCATTGGAATTCGACTAGGGCTTTGGCTTTGGCCAGTTGTCCCTGTTGCTTTGGACTGGCTAGGCCTTTAGGGCTTGTTGTAAGGCTTCTGTTGTGGTTTGGGCTTGTTCTCCTTACGTTTCCTTGATACATCGAGACTGTGGTGCCAACCTTGGAATCAGTCCACGAAAGAGGGTGTTAGACTCGTGGATGGAATTTTGTCGAATCGTTTAGGTTAGGTGCTGTCTGAAGGGTGATGTCTCTCATCAGGAGATTGTGTTAGATAAAGCCCTGGTGATCCAGTTCAGTGAGTGGTAGGTTGCAATTTTTTGAAGAGCTGGGAAATGAGAGTTGAAAGCTGTTTGCCTTCAGCAGGAGTTGGGCTGGTAGAGAGCTTTTCACATAAGGCATTAACAGCCGTGTTGAGAACATGTGCCTGAGAAGCGGCGCGCAGGCCCAAGGGAAGGAATTTGTCGTCAAACAAAACGTGGGTCGGGATTTCAGCTCTCTTCGGTAGAAAAAGAGCGGTTCCAAAATCCATATTGACTTTAGCCGTTATGAATTTCGATTGGGGGTAGGTGTCGAAATTTCTTGCATTTGCTGCACCATCATCAAAAGGTTTGAAGTACGTTGATTCACGACCAGGGCGAGGCGGCGGTAGATCTTTGTCCAGTTCTAATGGCTCTCCCTTTCCCGCGATGCCGCCACCGTTTCGAAGCGAAAGGACGGGTTGAATTGGACTAATCAAATCCAATGACAATCAAGGCCATCGACCTGAGAACAACTAGTCCTTTCGCTCCAGGCCCTATAAACTGGTCAGGAACGTCGTAGATTGGCCGAGCACAGAGCGAGGCTTAAAATTGCGGTCACGAAGATCAAAACCAAAGCCGGTTTACACTCCTCGATTGATGGGTCGTCGGGAAAATGAATGCGGCGATCGGGTGGTCTGTCGTTTTGACTAACGAAAGAAGAGTCCGGGTTCAATTGCTAATGTAGTACTGAAGCAGTGTCCAGGATGCTTTTGTTATCTAGCTGGTTATGTAGAGGTCGATTAAACAAAAGGCGAGCAGGTGGGACTGCAGGGCGATGAAAGGGACATCGGCAGTCATCAGTTGGATTCAGGGAGGATCATGGTTTTTTCGCCATTTGGTGCGTTAAATAAAGAGCGTTTATGGCTGGCATCGCTAGAAGTGGCTGCAACCCATTTTTTGTGTACCGAATCCTTCACGGAGGGAGTGGCCAACGGCGGCGAATCAGCGCGCAGATGGTGGTGGCCGAAGTCACGGATGGGTCGTTCAACCATACGGTTTACTTCGCTCCGCAAAAGGAGCGGCTGGCTTGACACGATGAAAGAGATCCATTGGAGATTGAGGTGAGCGTCTTTCGTGCAAGATCTAGACATCGAAGCGCGTTTGAATTTATGATTGAGTTGGGCATAAACGTCTTTCACTGTACGGAGGTCTTCCTCTAGGGCCGACAGGTCCAACGGTGAAGACGGCGAGTGTTGACCACCTTGGAGCGGCGAAGTGGCAGCGGTGTTGATGTAGTCATCAGCGGCAGACTGAAACGAACAAAAGAGGCAATAGTCACGCTGTTCGTTTGGCAGGGCATGTTGTGAAGTGTGAGACGAGGCTGGTGGGTCCTTGGTTGGGAGACCAACAATGGTATCAGAGTGAGCGGTAGAGGAGTTTTCTGGGTGGAGACGTCCTTCTGGGCTTCTTTCGTGGTCTTGGGTATGGCTTCTGGGCTGTTTCGTTGAGGCTGGAGCAAGCTGCAGTTGGACGAAAGGGGCCAGACGAAAACTAGATCTTCAAGGTAAGCAGGAAACGACACGAAGCGAAAGCTCACGGGAGGAAAAATAATTACCTATTTTTTGCGCGAAAGTGCATTTATAGAGGAGGACTGCGCATGCGCAGATGGGTTACGCAGCTGGCGGCTACAAGGAACCGAAATACCTCCAGGGAAACGCAGCATTGTGAGGAAAGAATACAAAAATTCACACGTTATGTATGTTTTCCAGCGGCAACTAGAAATCGTGTTGCTTCAATTTGAATAAGTCTCTAGTGGAGGCCAGTTACGCTACAATGTCCTTCACTGCAAACAAATTCCATCACAAACCAACTTAAAAAGTTAAGGATCACTTTCTGACAAAATCATTAGGTACAGGTTAATTCTAAAATGGTAATAAGCAAACCAGCAATACCGGAAAATTCTTAAGACAAAAAAAAAAGAAAGGGACACATTCTTTTCAGCCATCGTCTATCATATGTCTGCAATTTTGAAAGTGGCATGCATTTTCCACACAAAAATAATTATTCCTTTCCTTCTTTACAAAATAACTACATATGATACGTGTAGTGGTCAGACTATGGCTTTAATTGTGCATTGCATTTACAAATTTGGTTTGCCTGTACACACAAATTTACTGACCTGCAACCAGCGGGCTCTACAATTCTTCACGAAAACACATTTGTTCCACCTGGGGTTGTGAATATATGAAACAAGCTATTGAAATAGACAGTGCCAGTTACTAAATCTTGCAGCTTCATACGCAACCTGGTGCTATATATAGTTATATACTCAGTGCATACTATCTGCTTGGATGACATCAGTTTCGATAGCATACTTAAATGCAGTTCTCTGGGCGCCAAATCACTTCAAATTTAAAAAAAGTGGGTCCTGTCTTACAAAATATTTGAAAAAGAACTGGCGGTTGCATATTTTTTGCACGAAAATAATTTGTGGAACAACACACACTAATAACCAGAGTATGATTGGCAGAAAAAAAAGCCCCATATCAAACTCGAGGCAAAAAGATCTCCACTTAATTACTGGATGTGCTTCACAGCACCACCCACAGTTTTAACTCCAAACGGGCAAAGATTATGTTCTATTCTTTAGCAGAGACTAAATATGGTTAAAACAAAGAGTTGGGGCAACTAACAAACAAAATTACATGGCAAGGGTTAATTTATCAAAAAACGATCTGGCCTTATGAAAATATTTGGCCGCCTTCTACACAGGTCCCCAAGCACATGCCAGCCTACCTAGATACTCCTTTACATCAGTGGGGATAGTACAACCTTCCACGTATACAGCTAGATTGTGGACAAACTTGGAGCTGCTGTGGAAGTGGCCCCAAATATTTTTTGGCCTTGTTTGCATTGTTTACCTGTAGTTGCCACTGAAGACTTAACGTCTTAGCACTGTCGGAGCTTAGAAAGCCTACATGTCTGAAGGCGTGTACACGGCGATACTTTATGCAGCACCTTTAAGTGCGTAGGACATTAACAAAATCTACCTAAAGTTTCCAGCTTTAATTACTTTTTGGTTCCATGTTCTATCGACACAGGGCATTGCAGATATAAGCTCAAAAGTAACAGCTAGTTGATTGTTACCATTTCGTCTCTTAGCCTGTATACATTTAATTTCTTGTTGTGTTAAAAGTTTGCTCTTTGAGAAGATGATGTTAAAACACTTTCAAATTAGATACCATTGGCATGGCCTCAACTAAATTTATTTCTACGAGACTTCAAACTTTTTGTGAACTTGCGATATTCAGGGTTTTAATGGACTGTAGGCTAACCCTTCCTAATGTTTGTCCCTGGAATATTCAACAATAAGTGCACTATCCTAGGAGATCACTTCTTTGAATTGTGTTATATGATGTGAGTGAAAGGGTTTGATGCATTTCTGGATTTTTGCGAAGTGTACTGAACTTTTGAATCTATGCAAACGACCGAGCAACACGGGCTCTTTAGCACCTTTCTCGCCGCTTTTTAATTTTGATTTGATTTGGTTTGATTACTATGTTTCATGTTACAAAAATTGTACAATTAAAAAAATTATAATTTACCTTTTAAAGGGAAACAAGGTTTATATGGGATTGAGTTGGTTTCGTTTGTGACTAAGATAACCTGGGGCAACAGGTTTTCTGGAAAAATGTTGCTGCACATACACTGGCCCTATTGCCATTGCTAAGTGGCTAAGTGTACTCAATAATAATAATAAGTTAGGCATGATGTTACACATTTTTATTGTACAAATTTTAAAATTCCAGACACGTGAAAAAATTGGTATAATTATGCTTACAGTTAGGCAGTTTTCAGTCAATCTCACACTCTCACCGGCAAAATCAGCCCGATACCGTATGCATCCAGACTGTTTAGTGAACAATTAAGGAAATATGTACATATTACATACAAAAAAAGTTTATAAAATACAACTTATAAATACAAAAAAAAAAAAAAAAATACATTCGTTGTTGCGGTGAATTATTTTGTGACCTTTATGCTTTCTCCGGTACCGTTATTGGATAAAGCATCAAATCAAGTTTTGTTTTCAGAGTAACTTTGATTTCCAATGCAGCACCCAGAATCAAAGTCTCACCACAGTTCAATAAACCAAAATATCATAATTTCCGCATTGTTTAAAAAAGATCCAATTTTATTGAAATATGACCAAATTAGCCTGACTTAATTAGCATTAAATTTAATGCATGCAACATTCATGCTAAGTTAATCATTCACACTGGTACTTACATAGCATGGTCTAAACTGGGTTCTCCTTTTAGCATCAAATATAGGAAGTCTTAAAAATTAAGGAACTACACAGAATTTTTAAATCAAGTCCACTAGGAATAATTTTTGTCAGCAATCTTCTCTTCGTTCCAATAATAGTGTTGCTTGCATTGTAATCGCTCAAGAGCATTGTTGTTACTTAAAAATGTCTACAGATTGATCCTCAAGGAAGATACTGAAATGCCAGAAGAATGGACTGTTTTTTTTTAATGTGCTTTCTAATTTGAGTTAGGGATCAAAATGCTAATTTGCATATTTTTTACTGAATAGTTTCCTTTAGCAGGACAATGCAAACGAAGTCTACTCCATTTTTAAGGATTTTTCTTTTTTAATAATTTTAATCATGCTTCTCTGGTGGTAAGAAATGTGCAACTACACAACACTGACATCAGATGTTAATCAGCACAATGGAAAAGGAGGGGGGGGGGGGCTTCTCCCCATAGTAGAGAAAAGTTCATTGAACTTAACATTTGTATCCCAGTCTCAGATAAAAACTGCAGACTGCATAAAAACTGGTAACTATCCATAAAGCCACTGAATGCTTTATTTGCCTCGTCTATCCAAAAATAATGTCAGCAGTAGAAAAAGCCATTCATCCACCTCTTTTTTTTTATACTTTAAACTCTTATTTACACATATTCCGGAGAGCTACTCTGCATTTGTGTTCATATTTCGGAGAGCTACTCTGCCTTTGTCTTAACTCTTCCACAAACGCAGGAGTGATTAGCTACAATCGCCATCCCAATACTAAGGATAGCTACAGTTAGGAAACATTTTGTGGCCGCGCGCCCCCCCCCCCCCCCCAACTCATATTTCTTTGCATTTGGCACAACCATACATCATTTTAGCACTCGCCAACAAAAAAGCCAAAGATGTTGCAGGACGCTTTGTGACAAAATAGACTTATTCATACAGAATCTGGTCCAGCAGCTGATCAATTGAGATGCAGTCAACGATGATCGATGCAGCGACTGGCTCGTTGGTTCCAACGTTTCCCTACCATTACCGTAATCCTCCAAACGGTACTGAAAATCTATTTGTTGACCTGCTGGTGTAAGTCACTATGCTACATGTAAAAAAAATTTACATTTGGCGAAGTTATTACATCGAACAAACATTTAAATGAGGGCTGAACTTGTAGTGTCTGAATTGGATTTGGATTCAGAAAAGTGGTCCTATTTAAAAAAAAAAATGTGGAATAGAAAGAAGTCAATTTCACAATGTTTTAAAGGGCCAACCGTACAAGTTCACGACAACAAGCTAGACCAGCTAAATTGCAGCTGTGTATACACAAATTTTAGGCATGCTAGGAAGAAGACATCAATGAAGTCCACTCTCCTGAAAATTAGAATTTAGTTAATTTTTGCATTTATATGTCCAGAGACGTCAGGAAGGATAAAAGTTGGAGGGGTGCACACCAGAAATTTACCTACATAATTTTCCATCTAGCCAAAAAATTATGGAATTTTTTTGACCGATTTGCCAGCTGATCAAAAATTATGGAATTTTGCTGACTAATTTGTCAACTGGCCATGGGGGGGTTACCCCGCCATTTGGGGGCGGTTACCCCCCCATTAAAATTTCCCTGTTTATGTCAAAACTACCCTATTTTTTAAAATTTAGCCAGGATCCCTAAAAGTTTAGTGTTGAAAATAAGCTTTTATAACTGCACTGTAAACTAAACCTCAGCAACAGTTGAACAGCCTAGTACTGTATGCCGATTCAGATTTTGGCACATCCAGATAGATATTACTTGCGCCATAAATGCAATGGTGACAGATAGCCGAAGCACTTGGATGTTTGTGCCATGCTTGGTCGTAATAAATTGCCTCATCACCGAAATTACGGACGGACTTGTACCAAAATCATTAAACTCTTATTAGAACTTAACATCAATACAGTATAGTTCCTTATCAGAATTGAACGGACAGTATCTATGGTAAGCAACAGTAGCATGAGCTGGTTGACAGAAAATTATTGAGTGTCATTAAACGCAAGGCGTCCAGTCATTCAACACGCTTCAAAAATCGGTACAAAAACTAATGATCTAGCAACATTTGGTGTGGGTTGTAAATTGAGTATAATCTATGATTAGACTATCAAATCAGTAATAGTTATGGTTCGTTGTATAATTACATATCTGCAGCATACATGAAAACCTTAGCCACATATTTTTCATTACATTTTCCTAAAGCAGCAGGACTAAAGGAATATTCATACCTTACATTACAAATACTGACATGGTTCTGGCTGGACAAATACTAATGCTTAACTAATACATGCAAAATTGTTTCTGCAGATTTCACAGAAGGCAGCGGACAGTAATAGTTTTGAGTCTTAAAAAACCTACAATCGGGATGCTATAGTCAAAAAAACGATGATTTTGCTACTTGTACGTAAACTACCTGAACATGAAGTGTGGTGTTAAAAAAATTGTTCAAGAGACAAAAATATAAAATTCTCATCCCCGGTGTAAATACTATTGTTAATAAAATGGTAATAAAATGGAGTTTAAAAAAAAATCCCTAACACTGAAAAAGACCGTAGAAGTAGACAATAGATACTAGAAAACACTGTTAATTGGCTTGCATAGCCTAATGCCTGGATCAAAGCATCGAAGACAATTCCCCACTGCTGCAATAACTTTCAACAACTCAAAAATATCTTTAGCTCCAATTCAATGCAATCCCTTCTTCTTATTACTAGACAATAATCTCATTCTTCGTTCGTTCCTACTTTTATAGTTTGTGTCTTATCAAGAATAGAAGTCAGCAGCTAGACTAAAATGATCTATCACAAAATGTAAGGCATTGTAAATTTATGCAACAATTTACTAAACATACACTTTATATTTATTTGCAAGCCAATTAATTCAATGGTGTACCCCAATGAATTAACATTGTATTACAAGTTGTTGTTGCCCCATCCTCTTTTAATCGTTTTTCATGTTTTGCGTAGGTCACACTTACCGAAACGTAGCTTTCCAGTCATTCTTAAATACAACATACGGGAGCACACCAGTGATAACATTTATAGATTTGCACAAATCATATGAAAGAAATGAAAATTGTATTAAAATGACAGGCTCCTTATCGCTATCTTTTTCTCTCAATTCTATTAATAATTCTACCAAATTCTCACTCATGTTTAACCTAGGATTATGAAGTCTGGTGTGGGCATGTCAATCCTCACAAATGTTGTATCAATCGCAGCATTCAACAAAATGACGGAGAAAATCTTTTAAGTGGCTACCTACCAGCTTCGATACAATAGGCTAGTACGCAGCCATTTTGAAAAAGGCAAGTTGAAACGAAGGACTTGACTATAGTTCTTATTTAACAGCCAAAACTAACATTTTGTCTTCGCGAGGTTCATACAGACTTGATTTGCCGAATAATGGTCAGCTTCCTTACAAAATCTAGATCTATAGCGTCTCGGCTGGTCACCCACTACTGAAGGATTTCAACCAACTCGCTATGTGGTCGTGGCAATGTGTCAATGTTTTTACAATGGTTTACAATTGCGGCAAGTGTTCCACCAGACAGACCATCCATTAACGAGTCCAAACTCATAATCCTAGATTTAACCATTCAGTTCTCACTTTGCGTCTATGCAACAATTCAATCAACAACCAAGTCCTCCGTTTGTTAGTCTACTTATTCAGCCTATATAATGTAATAAAACCTTGGTGTCACAAAATAAAACTTGAGCATTGCCACGTGCCATAAATCGTGTATTAAATACCAGGTGGCAGCTAATGCCCATCCTATAAAAACCTTTAAGGTCAAATATTGTGATTGGTAGAGTTGATGCCCACCCCTTAAAATCACTGTTTTTCTGCTGCAAAATCAACCAAAAACTTCATATTGCGCATGAAAGATAGTGGGGGGAAAAGTCTCCCTATCCGGGCTTTACCGTGGCCTCACCCTCTGTCCACATGCACTTGCAAGACGGCCTCTCCCCTCGTCACAGCAGTTAAAAGGAAGTAAAAATTGGCCTTTTCATGACATTCAAAAAGATTTTTTACTGTTTGCGAATGATCGCGTAATCACACATTTTCTGTGATGAAGGCTAGAATTAAGTTCAGAAAATGGATTACGCTTTATTTAATGCCTGCATCCAATTTTTGCCATATTAGCTGCATAAGCCAATGGGTATGCAATATACGATTTACAGTAATCTTATGCACATTCCCTAGTTAAGCTGTGGTGTCCTGCAGTCTTAAAGAAGCAACAACAAAAAAAAACTCACGTCAGCTACAACAGTAGGCTTGAAACCTTAGCCGTAAAAAAGTGGATAACTGATGGTTACTGCATAATTTTAGGAACCATCAGTATAGTGTGTGTGACTGAGTACTCATCACTACCTTAATACAACAGCCTATATGAAATAAAAAATAGTTTACTTCAAGAATTTCAACTGTGTAAGAATATAAAATTATTGCCGTGGCACAAATGAAGCAACAGTGCTTTCCCACCCGACATTACTTCCCCCCCCCCCCCCCCACTTAGGCGACAAAACACATAAGTGCACTAACAAAACAGTCATTCTATCTGTTGCTGCTCTTCAGCACTATAATGTATTACCTCCCACGTTCTTTATACAGTTCATCTGCCTACAATACTTTCATCTTCTGCAAAAATGCACAGCAATCTTGGAGATCAGATGATCTTGTAACACCCACAGTCCCACACAAGACTTACAAAACTAAATTTCTTCAAGCCAACTATTACTACCATTGTCTAGGTCCCATTCCAAATTTAATAATCCAAAATTAATTCCACTAAAACAATAGTTCTCATAATTCAGATGTATAAACCTGTAGCTAAATGCATCATGCACTTTTCAATTTTATAAGTTCTTTCTTGACATATCTATGTGAATAGATGATTTCCCAAAGCTTGAAATCCATGCAATGCCCTAGCCAGTGAGCAAGTACGCTATTCCATGTTCCAGGCATATTTACAGGACAAGGCTGAATATCGTTGCACAGTCATAGCCCTAGGAATCGCTCGTCATCAATAAAAGATAGGGATCAGCCGATGTTTGTAGATCGGCATCATCGGAAGTGATGAAATATACTATCAGTACCAGTACCTGATAGGATCAGTAGACCTAACATCAGTATTAGACTGGTGAAAACAAATATTGGCCGTTCCCTATTAAAAACTCTTTCTGCTATTAAATACCTCGTCAGCACAAGATTTGGAGAACAACTTACCTTTAAATGGCATCCGCAGCTTAGAGATGATTGTGGGCCTCCTAAATACAGAGGGCCACAAACACGTCAAGTTTGAATCGTTCTCGATTGAATTCGATCCATCTGAAGAGTGCATACAATTATGTAGACTGTAGTTTACACGTTTCTTGCTGCCTGACGAAGATAGGAGGACTGAAAATATTTATTTTGGGGTAATGCCTATCGAAAATTTGCAATACTGATGTGATGAGTATTGACATTTATGAGTTTGAGCGTCATTTGTTTACTCGATATTTCTATAACTCAAAGTAAAATGTTAAGATTCTTTGCCGTAAAAACTCTTCGTTTCTTTTAGAAACAGACTAGCAACATCTCAAATTGTTGCATTGCTAGTTGGACGATTCCTGTTCTAATAGAATTCTAATAGAATTTCGACAAAGCCAAAAAAAAGTGAATTCATAGTAGCCTCGCATTTTTACTTCAAAGGAATAAATCTATATGATGAAACCATGGAGAGCAGTAACAGAGCCGCAACTATACTATTTCCGGGGGGGGGGGGGGGGGCCGCCAACCCATAAAATTGGCCCCCTTTTCCAAAAAATGTACGCCTTTTTATTATTTTGATTATAAGGCGCTGACTAATCCTAGGTTAAACAATACAATAAAATTTGGCTCTTTTTACTGATAAGAGAATTAAATTTACATTCAAATGTCAACTTTCAAACAATGCAGTAATTTAATTATGGCCACAAAAACTTTATCGAACTTGCCGTGCACACGATATACTTGCCGAATGAAACTATAAATGAGTTATTAGTATTGCCTCACAACATGCCTGGAGCTGGGCTGCTAATGATGTACACAATTGTGTATCTAGGGTTATAACAGAAATTCCAAACTTCATGAAATTGAAATCCCCCCACACATACCTATTCAAAATGCGCATCCATTCAACACAGGTTGGATCATTGAGTTTGGAACAGAACATAGTATGGTAGCGCAAATTTTCTAATTCTTAAAGGATATTTTAGCAAAAATAGACTAGGGGAGATCATCAAAGCTCACTATACATAACAATATGTACGAGTCTCGCAGTATTTAATAGTCCAAATTTCTTGGCCTCTATAGCTATAGAGAAATTAAAAACGATCATGCCTTGGTCCCTGGCAGCAGTTCTCGGCAGCAGTGGGAATTGTTCTGGTGTTCTAAGGATAATCGTTGTTAAATTTGGCTGGTATCACATGCATTCATGCAAATCAGCTTCAAAATGTGAGTGAGGCGGTTCGGATCACTGAATTGCGTGGAGACTTTTTTTTGTTGTAGATTAACTACACATCATTGGAGTGGGCGTAGCATGCATAGCAAGTTATTCGAAGGATGCGCTTTTTTGACCTTCTCATGCTGTAACAAGGAAAAGAAAAATAGAGAAGAGTATTAGTACGATAGTTCTTTTCTATTATCGGCTATGATTCGTAAAATAAAACTACATGATTATGAGCTGTTATGTATAATACTGTACTTTTGAACTCTTTTTGCACATCATTTTTATTCAAAACCAGATTAGTTGGGCTTTTTCAAATACCTTTCTTTTTAATGCAAATCAATAATTTAAAAAATGTAACTAAACGAAATTTAAGTTAACAAAATAAAAAACCAATGTGAACAGTATCCATATCTCTGGGAAACGGAAACAATTCATTGAACGCATTGTTACTTTGTATTAGTATGCATAAAACACATAATATAAATATTATAAATTCTTTAACAGTTCCAAGTTGGGTCAATTTAAAATGATGTATTAAAAAGAGTTGGTACATACACAGAAAGAGCGAGACACTCGTTAGACAAGCTTGTATAACCACCCACACACAAGAGCATCATCAGCAACACCCATTGTTGAAATTTGCACGCAAGATAAAACGCAATTTTAACTAAGTCTCAGTACAGTCTAATTTTAAATTTTAGAAGTTTAAATCTCTAGTTCATAAATTTAACATTGGACAGCTTCTCTCAGTATAGTTTTTTCTTACACTATTTTACTCACTAAATTAATCAATCTTAAGGACTAAATTTTGTTTATTAGTTTTAGGCATTTTTTAACAAGGTTAAAATACGTAAAAATGTTGTTTACACGTGAATTTCATGAATCTGATGATTTGTATCGTCAGATGGCCTGTTTCATTACTTCTTCATCTGCTCTGCTTCACCTCGAGTTGGTTGTTCAAATGTCGTGTGGTAAACTCTTGTGGCAAACTCTTCCTACTGACGAGTTTTCGGCTGTGGCGCACCCGGCCAAGGTAAATTTGTGAGAATCATTACTGTTTTATAGGCACCATCAGTAAGGTTGATTGTGTGTTTCTGACAGAGCCTACAAAACACTAATGAATCTAGGCCTACCTTACAAACTTACCTTGGCCAGGGGGCGCCGCTGTTGAAAGCTCACCAGCAGGTGGAGACATTTGAACAACCAACTCGAGAAAAAGTGGAGGAAGCAATAATGAAGCAGACCATCAGAGGATTCATGAAAATTCAGTTTTACGTTTTTACCTACTTTAATCGTGTGAAAAATGCCTGAAACTAATAATACACCACCACAAGAAGATACACGTAAACCACAAGTACTAATAATGAAGGCTTAATAATAAAGGCTTGAAATTTCCTTTCAATGATTGAATAAAATGAGAACTTCAAAAACGCACTATTCATACCAAAACATAACAGCAACGTTGATTCTCAACTAAACTTGTATTCGTATTGAAGAAAAACTTATTACTTGTATTGAAGATAAAGCAAACTTCAACAAAAACGAATGCCCAAAAATTATACATACACATACACTAAAGTACTTACATAAATAACTACATAAATAGATAAATAAATAAAACTAACTGACAATGGACAACATCAAAAGGATGCATAAAAAAAGTTTTGCTCAAGCCATTTTCTTAAAAAAAAAATTGGTGTAGGCTTCAGAAACTACATCCTTTTTTTTTCTATATGGCCTGCAAGAGACTGTTTTTTCAACCCCCTGTCAACCGACGCACATTTGGCACATACTTTGGTCATACATTTCCCCTCATTCAATGCATCTAAACTCACAAATACAAACATAAGAACATTTATTCTGCATCGTCTTCATCTTCATCATCCTCCTCCTCCTCCTCCTCCTCTCCCTCCCCCTCTTCAGGAATTTCTTTTTTGCTTGGTTTACTATCACTACTTTCATCTCCCCAGAAATTAGCACTCTCGTCCTTATCGTCCACTTTTAATCGCTTATAACTGTCGGCACCTGTCAAGCCACTCCAGCTGTCGTCCCCAAAATCTCCTTCCGAAGAGGCCACGCCCACCTCTAACTCAACCCCATCTTTCTTCCTCTTCTGGGGAGTGTTTTCTTGTGACTGATCATCCCATAACACTCCCTGCTCATCGTCTTCTCTCGCTGCAATATCAGCCACCTTAACCGTACTACTCTCACCTTCCCCTTCGTCCTCTTCCTCCTCTTCTTCCTCTTCCTCCTCTTCTTCCGTTTTGTCTTGTGTCGTTGGCGTAGATTCTTTGATTTCCCTTGTTTCAATTACCTGAAAGATTTAAGTGGTGTAACAGCAGATAAATTCATGGATTTGCAGTAGGGGTGGGTGTGCAAGCTCAGTCTTTCACATCGAGTCGAGTTCGAGTAGGATTTAGGGGTAGAGTATTGAGTTTGAAGTTTTGTAGATAATGTTGCCGCCAATAGGACTGCAGCAACTTACTTAATCCGTATATTCTTTATCAAATACACTACGCACGACATGACTTTATTTAAACAACTTACCAAAATTGAACAAGAGTGATATACAAAATACTTTGTTGAATAGTGAATACAGGTTTTTGATCTAGTGTGTATTCCACATTTTTCAAGCATTAGTTCTACAGAATTAAGTAAAGATCGGAGAAGTGTTGCTGCAATTTAATGAAGTAAATAACGATTTTTTTAAGTCCATGGATCTGACACTTGACAAATTTGAGTTTTGAGTTTTTCAGTTTGAGTCAAGTTTACACAACATATTAAACAAGACGGAAAACGTCAGAAGGGTTTACATAAATACAGATGCAAACCTATTTACGTTGCCTTTTGGACGTGTCAGTATGGCTTAGCGGTAGGACCTAGGCTTTTGGTTTTAAAGGTCGTGCGTTCGATTCCCCGCTCAAGCAGTCTGACATACAAGTCTAAAAGACAATATAAATAGGTTTGCATCTGTATTTATTTTACACAACGAAGTTGAACTCTTAATTAGAAATGTCAAGTTTCGCACACCCCCACGAGAACATCATTATCACACAATGTAAAAATGGGAGAGTATAGGTTAATTAAGCCAATGCAGGGACTCAGTCAAGTTTATTTTAGCACGCTGCACTGAATACCAGATGGCGTAGCAGTATTGTGCATGTGCCCTAGTAATTCACAATTCAAAATGACACCAATGTGATAGCCTATCCCGATGTGCTACGCCAGCATCAACCAATTTGGTTGTTGACTAGATAACAATTACAAATGACTGATCGCGTGTCCTTTAACACTGTTTGCCATGTTACATTCTGCACCTCAACTATGAACAGCTCAAGTTTTAAAAACACTAATATTGGTCTTAGCAATGTGTGTACACCACTACCCGTCTAATTTGTTAGACAGGTGACGACCTACACTAACAAACCCGTACCATTTTACACATACCAAACAGAACTGAACACGCAAAGTTATCAAAATTCACTTCCCTAAACAAATTATTCTCTCCTGGTAATATGCAAGCGACAGTAATAAGCTGAGAGGAAGGGTGGGACCACTTTCGGAACTACGATGCACATACCCACTCTCCCTCCCTAACCCCTCACTTTCATTTCATTCAGGTTTAGTGCAGTGAGTAGTTGGACTGGTTATTTTGCAACAGTACTGACATTTAAGCAACACTTGCTTAAATAAATTATCTCCTTTTCATTGTCTACAGTTTTACTTAGTTCTAACCTGAGTAAAAACAAATTCCTGCGACAAATGGATTTTCCTAATACTGCCTTACTTGTGTCGTGATTTCCTCCTCTGGCTCTGCTGATTCCTCCTCTTCTTCATCTTTTGTTACTTCATTTTCGTTTTCCTTGACGTCATCCTATTTTACAACAATGTTAAACATACAGTAAACCTTTAATACTAACTTATGTCATTAATAATGTTGGGACAAAGATATATCGGAACAATGGAATTAAGTTTAGTAACCTACGAGCATCTGTAATAGCTCGCTTCGGCAGATAATAAATTATACATATTTTGAATGCACTGGACAATTCATAAACATGATATTTTGCATGATAGGTTTTGGTTCCCTATATGCGATCTGCACTGCTCACGCCAAATGCTGCTCAGTTTGTTGTAAATCACCAAACAAGGCTACCCTATGCTTGCTGTTATAAGAAAAGCCTTTCCCGTTTCCTGGTCTCTTATTCTCAGCGTCCTTGAATACAGAAATTCTGCTTGGTCGATCCGATTCAAATGAGACCTTAATTGAAACAACCAAGCAAGTTCACAATATTCATCGATCTATCCTACAGGAACAATTGAGAATTCTCAAGCTTCCCGACCTTCCTACTCATCTTCACTATTACTAATTACCAATCACAAAAACAGGAATAATGGGTTCATACATTTCAAATGCTGCTGCTCCTCCACGTGTCAAAAACTGTTTGTTCCCTTCCATCCGCAGTGCTTGGAACCAGGTCCCGTGTGACATTGTCACAACACCTAACCTGAACTCTTCAAGACAAAACACAACTTCGTTTTACCAGGGATTATTCCTCAGTTCTCATAAAAAAACTGGTGATGCTCTCCGTTCAGTGTCATAAACCATCGGCACCCAGTTAGGTTTTTGTTAATGTTATTTAATGTTAAAGTAATAGTAAGGTGATTGTAGTAATATTTTACATCAATGGCATTTACACATATGATCTCAATATAGCCCACAACAAACTTTGACCTTTGGTGACAAAGGCAGCAGCAGCTAACAAATTCTAGTGCCAGGACGAAGTTTTGTGAAAAACAGTAGTGCAGCATTAAACCAAATCCATATTACCCTTGCTACTACCGGTACTTACTCACTTTCACTTACACATTACAACCTATTAAACCTTGCAATACATTTTATAAACATTTAATCTGAGCAGGCCTACCAAGTACCCTTGGGCCTGCATCTTAATTTATGCGCCTGAATGGTTCAAAAATCAAAACGGCATAGCAAATAGGATACATAGTTTTAGCTAAAGAATTCCGTGTGAAACCAGAAAGCTTATTCGAATGCACTACCTTACTTCACAGGAACTAAGCAGGTTAGGGGACTTCAGGTCCAGGGGGTGTTAAACTAAAGGAACAGATTAGTTGGACAGCCTGAGCATACTTTGCTTCTTGCCCTTTGTATGAAGCGTAACAGTAACAATTACTAAGCTTGCATAACAACGAGAAATCACACACAACCACCTGGCAGAAACACAACAGAGTTCCTTTGAATTTTCGGTGAAGTCAACACCCGTTCACCTTCTTCAGAAAAATGTCAACAACGTAAAAAACGTCCGAAAACTACATGTCTAAAGTTAGCGAATTCCAGATCTTCATTTGCCATCTGGATACCCCACTTAGGGTCAAGTTTGGCATTTAATGAACACTTTAATGAACAATTTAGCCCAAAAATATGCACTAAATTTTATGCCAAAAACATGCTAGCTACAGGTGTAACATTGTCAACTATTCCTCGCGGAATTTACTCCTATTCTTCGATGTAGATGCAAACCCACTAAGTACAATGGATTTGGGGATTAGTGTTTAGGTTGTATTGAGATGAGGACTGGATGTTATAACTTGACTTAACCGTTACCATTATGTTGCGAGTTTCGTTACGGTTTTTAAAAAAATCCTACAGCTATTCTACGGTCAGGTAGATTGGGGAGACGAGTCGCCAAAATAAATGTCAGAGTTCTAGTCAAGTGAGATTAGTCTAAGAGTTATTTTTCGAGTCCAAGATGAGATGCTTCGAGTCCTACGTAAGAAAGCCAAGGAGAGATGAGGGCCGGCTGGGGGTGCCTCATCTCTGATTGTAAGGAAATGATCGGACGGACTCACTATTTCTCGCAATTCTCATCTTTACTTACGAACAACATTCTCATGATTGCACTGGCTCATCTGGTTCAGTTAGATGGTCAGGCCATTCTCGGATCCCTGGATTGGCATGTTGCTGCCATTTGTCACGGTGGTTGGGAGGGAACTGACCAAGAGCAAAGAGTAAGCGTCATTACCTAAACGTCAACGGGCGCAGAGGAACGAGGTCCTACAGGCAGTGAAAGAATTCGTCTAAACTGTCCAGCACAGGAATGTTCATCACTACTCAAGAGCTGGCCACGGCCACATGCTGATGCTAAGGGAAATGGATGCATCGCTCCTGTTGTTGTTGAAACCACGTCAGTGACTTATTTATGGCCACAATTTAACTACCAACATACATGACAGGAAAGCCTGCTAACAAAGTTTAACTTTTATCCCTTATAAAAAATTAATTAAGGGATAAGAGCCACAAATATTCAAACAGGCTTTTTTTGCACATGTTAGGGCCCTTTCAGGCAGTGTTATCACCATAAATGCGTGTACCAATGTCAGTTGCACTTGTGCTAATTTTCCTAACAAGAGCAATATCTTTTTCCAAGAAAACAAATTTTTGTGCCCATCGTGAAAAAATGAACTGAAAGCATGCTTAATGCTTTAATTGCTAATTTAACTGAACTTAGTTTGTTTTACACCAGTACAACTTCATCCCGCCAATTAATACTTTATACGAAAGCTAAAAGGGTGGAAATTAGGCCGTAAGCAATTTTCAGGTTTTGCATTTAAAATTTGAACTATTAAGTAATAGATATTCGTGAACTAGATGCGATTTAACAGCGATATTTGCTCGTTTGCTCGAAACGGCTAGTTCACTATCTCAGGTGTAAAGGGAAATCAACCCGCACTATCGCACTCGTGCGATTTCCTTCCATCCCATCGATAAATATTGCCGTTAAATCGCATATAGTTCACGGATATCTATTACTTAATAGTTCAAAGTTTAAATGCAAAACCTGAAAATTGCTTACGGCTTAATTTCCACCCTTTTAGTTTTTATATAAAGTATTAATTGGCGGGATGAAGTTGTACTGGTGTAAAACAAACTAATTTCAGTTAAATTAGCAATTAAAGCATTAACCTTTTGAGTGCTAAACCCGAGAAAATCTCGGGCCAAACACAAGCACGGGTTGAAGTATTAAAAACAGAGTCCTTACTACGCGCGAGATGGCCAACAATGCAGGAATGACAACAATACTAGGTTCCCTTAACAAGCCGACTCTAGAGACGGCCGTGGCCGAGTTGGTAGAGGCGTGTGCCTCACGTTTAACAGCTCCTTCAGGTTGCTAGTTCGAGCCCCGTCCAGGTTACCCCTACTTTTTTGGAGATATAAAAAAAACGCAGCTCTTAAAGGGTTAAGCATGCTTGCAGTTCATTTTTCATGATGGGCAGAAAATGTCTTTTCTTGGAAAAAGGTATTGATCTTATTAGGAAAATTATCACAAGTGCAACTGACATTGGTACACTGCCTGAAAGGGCCCTAACATGTGAAAAAAAAGCCTGTTTGGATGTTTGTAGCTTTTATCCCTTAATTAATTTTTCATAAGGGATAAAAGTTAAACTTAGTTAGCAGGTTTAGCTGGCATGTATGTCGGCAGTTAAACTGTGGCCATAAATAAGTCACTGACGTGGTTTCAACAACAACAGGAACGATGCATCCATTTCCCTTAGCATCAGCCGTGGCCATCTCCTGAGTAGGGATGAACATTCCTGTGCTGGACAGTTTAGACGAATTCCTTCACTGCATGTTGTCACGGGCTCCTCCCCACTTCCTGTAGGACCTTGTTCCTCCGCACTCATTGACCTTTAGGTTATGCCCCTTACTCTTTGCTCTTGGTCAGTTCCGTCCCAACCACCATAAGAAATGGCAGCAACATGCCAACCCAAGGATTTCCATTTACCCCCGAGACATTGGACTAGCCGTTTCAAGGAAACGAGAAAATATCGCCATTAAATCACCTATTTTCACGGATATGAGTTTTAATGGTAAGGTGTGACGTCAAGCTAACGTATCGACTTATTTAAGCTTATTTATATATTCCTGAACTGAAACTTCCGGGTTTAACTTCCTGTCTACGAAAGTTTCACCTACGGGGGGCGTCTCGTTACCCAGTAACCGCCTTTTGTGTTTGAGGTAAAACCGTATTTTTTCTCCTTTATTAGTTTAAATAACATAGAATATAAAATGCACTACTCGCTTGAGTCTCGTAGATTTTTAGGTGTGTTTACAAAGTGTCAGTAGCCTAGTTTTCGTACTGTCGGAACGAATGGCTGCTGGGTTGGACGATTCCTACATGGGTGGAGGGCCGAGCATAGTACGCGAGGTTTCTTTTTTCTTTCTTTGTTTTTTAGTACGAAAAATGACGCAGTTTGCAAATGTGCCTGTTTATGCTGGTTGAATTTATGTTTTGTACAGTAGTTTTGCAAAGCCGGTTATTATATGTCACACATGGTCGAGCAGGGGTAAAAAGTGTTAGATTATCAAAAAGTGTTGGTTATCAAAATTAACCCACGGTGACATGTTTGGGTTTTCAGATTCACCGTATATAACGACTACACTTTTAGCGTTGGGATGTGTTATCGTGACGTCACCACCGTGCATTAATTGATAGAATTACCTTGGCTTTTGAAATTAACTTCAAACAAAGAAACCTTAGAGGGGAGTTTCTTTTTGGACAGAATATTTTTACAAGATGACCATATCAGTTAACTCAAATGCCATAACCTAGTTCAAGCACCCTCTTCCCAGTTTTTTTCTTGCATTTTCAATTTACAGAAAACATGATATTTAGCACTCACCTCATCCTTGTCATGATTTACACCATTTGTTGAAACAGTTTCTGCTTTTGTTGGTGCATCGTTCAGTATAAGTTCAGCAGTTGAAACTTCGGCTTCTGCCAACTTAAGGAAGGTCAGCACTTGGTTGACTTCAACTGCTGAATCAAAGTCTTCATAATCCTAAAATAGTTTTAAATCACAACAATTGAGTAAAAGTGAGCTTTTACGACGACGAAGATATAGTCATACAAGATACAAGTTCTCAGTTTTTAGCTAGTATGATCTGGATATCACTATATGAAACTTAAAGAGTAAAATTTATGGTGGGGGATAGAGAGCGAGATATTATATTTTACTATTGAAAAAATGAACTCAACTTCAAATCAAGTTCCAAAAAAATCCATATTTTCCTATAAATCAATAAAAATTACTATTTGTCATTTATAAATTTTAAATTATTTCCTTTTTGACAAACATCCGAATTTTTTGTTGTTGTACATTATAGGCTGACCTATGTCTCTCATCTGGTCTTGAGCTGGGAATAGCGATTTTCATTTTTGAGTTGGTGAATGTCTTGTTGTGCTACGACATGTCTAACAACGCTCTCAACAATGCTAGGTTAAGGTAGGGCCATTAGGGACATTTGTCTCTGGCTTCAAATTTCTATAGAGCCCCCAGGCCTACTCTAACGAAGAACAAGAAAAAGTTCACCAAAAATATAATACTGTCCACTAACCAGATGTTAACACCTGTTATCCTCTTCTCTTAGTTCTTCCACCCCTCCTCTTATTTTCCTATAATAGATTTTAATTCTTGATCCGATTTTAAACTCGGACGACCAATAGGCATTGTGTAGTCGATTCTACGCAATCAAAACACATTTATTCTCACCCTTATCAATTTGTTCAATTTTACCCTGCCTAACGAGCGTCAGTTGTTCTGGCGAAAGATAGACTGAAGCGCATCAAACTTGACGCCAGAATATGTCCGAGCGTTTTAATTTTCATTTAACCTTAATGAACAGGGAATGCTTGAGAAAGTCTTGGAATACCCTTTGGGTCCAATATCTTGGTCATTAGCTTCTGTGCATGGCATGATTTATAATGGTGAGTGTTAGAAATAAATTCGAAAAAGTGTAATTTCTTCCGTAATAATTGTTTGATTTACGTCAAATTTTGGCTCAGCAATACTTTTGGGAGTGTAAAGCGATGTACCAAATTTCATTTCAATTCGACCTTTCGTTTGGGCTCCACCCAGACTACAAAAGTGCAACCAACCAACATTTTGCAATTAGGTGTCCGTTGCAGGCTACGCTACGCTCGCACTCGCTCCACCAACAAACACCGGTCGTGGCAGCTGGGGACTGCAGTGAAAGATATGGTAATGAAGCGTGAATTCTTTTTTCTAGATGCCCCACAATGGTTATCACTGCAGCCCCTGGATGGCATATTTGTTTATTAAGGGTTTATTCAGTGATCTATTCAATAAAATTACTCAACCGTCCATGGTAAAAAAAAAAAATAATAATTATAATAATAATAATACTGCAGGAATAATCAGTTTACTGAATTTAGGAACGATTTACCCGGCTTAAAAATTATTTATACAAACATAAACTTAAAAAGCAAAAGTAATTTAAATCAACATTTACATTTAAAAAGTTGTGATTTACGTCAAAGTATTACAGGCATAGGCGTGAAAGTGACTACTTGACATTCATACCCCACAGTAGACCTCTTCATTGTAGAATTGTGGAGCAGCAGCAGTTTTATTGGGTTCTCGAACTTTACTGTTTTGTTGCATAAACTCCCTCTGGTCTTCCAAACCAGGTTCGGTTATATCGATAGCCTCATAATCAACTTTGCAACTGTCGAGGATGAGCAAGGCTCGCTGCTGACGCTTCTTCACCTAATAAACCGGAAAAAAAAAACACAAACTTCGTAAATAAATTAATAAAAGCAAACAGGAGAGTCATAAAAATATTTTTTTTCTAATACGTTAACTACGGTACAAAATGATTCAGCACACCAACAAATAAATGGCCAAGTCAGTCAATGACAGATAGCTTAGGATAACTTAATTAAAAACAGAAGCCATTCAAAGTGCACACACAAATACCGTAGTACAAATGATATTTAGGAGAAAACATCCTCTGTCATCAGGTTGCAATTAATAATACATGGCAATGTACAGCCGAGTCGACCCGTCAACAAGTGACACCTTAAAAGCATAAAAATTCTATAACACAAACCGTAAAAAAACCTAATGTCTCCTTTCAAAAAAGGCAGACAAAAGAGGCAGAGCACAGCATTTTTGTAAGCTGTTTAAACAATATAAACATATTAAAATTTTTAATATGACGGCTTAAGAGACGATCATTATTTATATTCAAAACTGCAACCTCCACATTTTCAATGATCCCCACCTTCCCAAGACCCTGGAAAAAAATCTTCAACTACAACCACACACAAGATCCAAAAAAAAAATTAAATATAAAAATAAAGAATAAAAATAAAAATAAATAAAAATATTTCAAAGGGTTTCAAAGGGTTTAACGAGCGTCAAAATATTTCGACCCTCCCTAAACAATGTCCATTTAGTTAATCAATGCCTATATAGTTACGGAATTGCATGGTTTGTTCTTGTCACATGGGAAAAACAAGAGATTGTTGCCGAGTCTGCAGAAAGCCGATGCTTTCTATGGCACTGGCTTTCCGGAAATTCGCAACAATTCCCCGTTTTACCCATGTGGCAACAACAAACCATGCGATCTCCAATCCAAAGGAAGATATCGTAACTCTGTACAGGACTTTCTGTGACCACCTAAAAAAAGTAGGAGAGTAAATCGTGTTTTCAATGTTTAACCGAGTTTCACTAATACTTTAATTTTTGTAGTCCACAACAACAGAACCTTTAGTCACCCTGTATGACCCTGCCCGGCGCTCCATTCACTGACATATGAATATTACCACTGGATTGAATTTCCCGGACTAAGCTTCCCCGGTGTTTGGACTTCTTAGGAAAGTAAAAAGTGTTTTAGTATTTTACTGAGTTTCACTATTACTTCAATTTTACTCCTTCCCAAAGCACGAACTGGCATTACCATAATGAGACACCCCTCACCCCGTTAAGTTTTTTTTAACAGTTAGTTGTTCACTTACCAAGGTAACAGTGGTATACCATGCGATAATTATAGGTTATCAGCTACTTTCCAATTGATAGATAGCTATATACTTTATTGGAGCCCTGGCCCGTAACCATGTGCTCACTATAAAGCTAAATTCCATAAACTACAATCGCCATTACTCACTCTTACTTATATCATGAATTTTGCTATGCACTTTGAAAGACACTGTTCACTATCGTTGCCTTTTCCTCGCCCTGCACATCACAGTACCATTGTCTCCATCGCAGCACTTAAACTCGCAAATCTCACACAAAAGTACACTTGTGTATGGAGGGGAAAGATTTACCTTCCTCATACCACCACCACTGTACACAAGATGATTATAAGAACAGAAACTGCCACCAGTTTACTTATGAACGATCCCACAGTTGCTTATTCTACCGCATCCAAGTCCTTACTCTACTGTGCTGGGGAGGACTACAACCACTGTGCACAAGCCCTACTGATCCTACTCTGACAAATTGCCGAATGTTCATGAGGATCGTAAGAATACACCAGTTAACTTACAGAATTTAGAGACCACTTTTAGTCTGCTTATGGATTACCAGCTGAGACACTTAGGAGAGACAAAACAGAGGGACTACTTGACATCCACGAGAGAATGACACGACGTTGAACATCAAGTTTCGAACAGAGTAACAGAAAATGCACAATGTCGCAGATAACCCCACATGTTGTGCCTAGGCTGGAGCAACTCCAACCCAGACGATGCTTGTGTCGCAGCAGCAGGGAGTGGCCCGTTCGCAGGCGGGAGAAAGTGCGAGCTTTCCACAATGAGAGTGTATCTAGCACTGAAGAGTAGGTACTCTGGCTGGAGACCAAATAACACCCTCTCAGTCGTTGCCTTGTCCTCCCACTCAGCATCCCAGAGCCGCTTCGTCCGCTAACGCAGTGCTGTTTTCAGCCTCTTCACAGACAGCACCATAGCAACCTAGCAGCTCCTGCCGTGCACAGCTTCTCCTGCCACTGTCTGCACTGTCATTGCGTGCATCACCACTGTGCCCTCTGAGCCATTGTTGTATATCCCTCTGAGGAAAGTGGCTGATCACCTATTTATTGCCCGATTCACGATTTCACAACAAAGAATGAACCATGCACGTTCTTCTGCATAGAAAGGTCTACAATGCAACAAGGATTTCATGTTGGCAGCATTGTTATTCCTTGTTTGCTGTTCTTGTTTGAACAGTATTGGGTTTTTGGAATGAAGCAACAATGCCCTGGACACGAAACATTTTTACTAGTTGTTGTCTGAAGGGGCTATTCATAGTTCAGTTTTTGTTGCACAAACGGTGATGGGGCACTTCGGAATCGAGTAACAGTCTATAAACACAAGCAAAGATATTGTTGTCTGTTGGAGTAGGCATGATATCCAGCATAGGCATGATGTCCAGACATCACTGCTCCTTTTGCATCTCAGCCCTAAACCATTATTGCAATTTCACGGTGTTCTATTATTAAAGAAGAACTGAGATCGTGTAATTGGAGGATAAAAACACCTGCTCTGGAAGTCTGCATTTCCAAAACAAATACCCCTTTGTACAAGCAACGTCCAAACCTTTAGCCCACCATCGATGCCACAATTGCCGCGACATGCACCGCAAAATTGTTGCAAGTAATTTTTTTTCCCCATTTACAGAGTTATTAGCTTGCACAATCAGTGATTGTTGCTGCCTTTTTGAAGCAATACAGCTCAGCTCTAAAAGCCCACATCTACGAAATAAATACGCTTTTCTATCGTTTCAGCATGGATTTTTTCAAAGGGTTTTGTAGCAAGCGTTACCCATCAACAATAAACAATTTTCATAAAAATTTTGTTTGCCGTCATAGCAGCAAACACATAACAAGTGCATCAAGAATGAGAACAGCATTCATTTTTAATTGCAACGATTGTGATTAGTATGGTTAATTCCTGATGGAGTTTATTAGTGAACGCAGTAGCCTTTACTGTAAAGTTCGACCTAGGTCTCCGTGTTAAAGCACTGTATATAGTTTTTAAATCTGTACCGTACTCAGTTCGTTTTACTTCGTTAAAATATGCTGTCTTGGATTCTAAAAAGACATTGTGCTTAACATATCCTTTGTTGCTGTTTTTATAATTGTTTGCAGGGTTGGCAAAAACTTATTTTTTGTAAAAAAATCGGAAAAATTGATTTTTAATTTTTTATTTAAACCAATGATTTTTTTGATTAAATCAAATTTTTTTCTTACCTCAAGCAAACTTTATTTAAAGGTCGTGGGACACTGCCCATAGTACGAAAAACTTGACACTTAAACACAAATAATTTTATCTAGTTGTTCCCCCAGCCTAATATACACCAGTCTAGCTGATTCCCGTTGCTTCAACTCGGCTCTAATAGTCAGCATTATTGTTTGTTTCTAATTGTTAGGGCGCACATCCGTTCTCATTGTCGGCTCGCCCTTTTTCTTTGCTACCGTGGGAAGAATGAGCCCACTCGCCCTCTTGCTGATTATTGAAGCTTTGTTTAATCCTGATCCCTAATAAGTCTGCTCCTAAGCGAAATATTAGTAAACGCGGTAGTCTTTACTGTAAGGTTTGACCTCGGTCTCCCATGTTAAAGCCGAAATTTCGATGCTTAATTTCTCCGCCATCTTTCAACATTTTCTACTGAAATTTGGTACGTGAGCTTTGACGGACTTGGCCAACACGTGTACCATATTTTATTAATTTCCGATTTGTCACATTGGAGATCTGGATTTGAGCTGGAATCGTAAGTTTCATTTTTGTCTTATGTGATAATCTTTGTGGGACACGTTTATACAGTACAGTTCACTCTACAGACGTTTGTCGTAGAAAGCTTGTCTTAGCTCATTTGAAAGATATACCATAGATTAGAAAGTTAACTAGATGTTCCGTCTCACCTATTCCCATCCTACGCGGACCTCTAGCGGAAGTTGCGGCTACTAATACCTCTGCTAATGCTTTGCTTTCGTGCTGCTTCGAAGGCAAAAGCATTAGCAGAGGTATTAGTAGCCGCAACTTCCGCTAGAGGTCCGCGTAGGATGGGAAGAGGTGAGACGGTACATCTAGTTAACTTTCTAATCTATGGATATACTTCTGGAGAAGTGCCCTTTATAGAAACAGAAATTTCGATTGGTCGTCTCGTTCTGGAGTTATGGGGCCCTGAACGATCCGTTTTATTGTTTTAGACAAAAAAAAGGGTTAAAGGGTTTAACGAGCGTTAACCACTCCTGGACAACAACAGGACAATGTTTTAGACAATGTTTTTATGCAACAATGCTAATCAGCAAACGCCAGACGGAAAACGTAAGCAAATGCTATCAATGCTGGTAAGACAACAATTTACCCACGCGTGGAGAGGAAGCATTATCCTTATTACTAATCGATTTATATGGTCTAGACACACGCTAGTGTGTCGCGCCAAGTTAGGCAACAATCA
>JAHWFP010108467.1:0-10670 GCA_023313725.1 Lithobius niger
ACGTCGGAACAGCTGCTGGGTTGTGAGAGGAAAAGAAGCCAGATCTGGTCCCCTGCGAAGCGTATAATCATGAGGTCTGGCAAGCTGCTCCTATAGACCATAGTTCGGTTTCGAACGTAATTCTATTAACGCTAAGTTTTGAGATAGGTTGGTGAACCTTGCTGCATCCGAGTGTGTGGATCTAATGAATTTAGTCTCAGTGTATGAGGCAACAATAAGGCTTGCACTTTACAGGCAATCGGACATAGCCTACCACTAAGCCGTGACTAAAACTTTATCATAACACAATTTGAGGTTTCAAATGGCACTATTTCGGTAACCAAGCCTTTTTTTTGATAGTTGTTGTGTAGAACATTTTGGTTTGTTCTTCCCTCCTTAGTATAGCCAGGAAGTTTGCCGTTGTTATGCTGAAACACCGTGTGATTGTCCATGTAATTGTCCGTGTAATTGACCATGTAATTGTCTGAAGTAGGGTTTCTTATGCATACGTAGTCTGAACCCCATACAGCAACACTTAATCACAGAGGTGTTTGGTGATTCCAGAGCCAGAACAGATTATAAAAAATGCATTTGATATCATTATTATCCAATCTTATGTAATAGACTCAATTTAAACCCAATTTGTTCATTTTCTCATAATTTTGAACTGTTTTGAACTATTTTTTTTATAGATCCGAGCAATTTTCCTCGGTTCTCTTATGAGATATTAAAATGTTGAGCCTATATTCAAACAAATAAATAATTAAATAAACAAATAAATAAATAAATACAATTCGTATTTTTCAATAGACACATTTTTCAAAATGCGGATGTTTTCAAAGTTGTTTAACATCCCTTTGTCATTAACATCAGTATGTCTATGTGGAAGAAACCACACCACCGTAGCACCAGAATGGGTAACTCACCAGATACCCTATAATCAATGTTTTTCATAAAACACTGATCGGCTATGAATTTACACCATTTTTTACGGTTAAACATCCATTTGTGTTATAATAAATAAATAAATAAACAGAATTTTCGTAATAATACATTTTTAAAATTTACTTTATTGAACGAATAATTTTACAGAACTTGCAGTATTTTGAAAAAGTTCAATATAGCGTTTAGAAATTACATTTAGCCGTTCAACCGGCATGCCGCATCAAAACAACAAAAATGCAGTTCTAGTCACATGCAACCAGTTTCTCGCTGAATGGGAATTCATATGCGGTCACCGTAGACTGCATACTCTTGGTGTCCTCAATGATACCCTTTGCAATATAATTCATTTCCAAAACATTAAGTCGTTCAAAGAACTCATTAGCGTAATAACCCAAGTCCCCAACTGGAAGAATCCACAAGGTTTTGCCGTTAAAGGGTTCCCTCAGTTGAACAGCTATCCAACCAGTTATTTTTACAAAAGCAGTCCACTTAACTTTTTGTCTGCTCTCCTTCAGTGTCCAAATGACTTGCGCCGAAGTATTCGCAGCTATTGTGACATTTTCTTGCAGAAAGTACGTGTGAGAACTGGTGAAGGAATTTGTGCTTTCTTTGTCCTGTGAATAGGATCCACTAACAGTGACTGACGCTGAAGCTTTAACGATGAGACCATTGTATTTCACCCCAACAGTTGCAGACGCTGACGTGTGTATTCCTTTTCGCCTAGTAACTGAAGTAGTGGTAGTTGCCGTGAATGTTTCCTCAATTAGACTCGTGACGTAACCTGCAGGCTGTTCGTTGTGCAACCATTTTACCAGGACAACAGATGTATCACCGTGCTCGTTGTTATCTGTGTCATAACGTAAACCTCCAAATTCAAGACGCAGTCTATATCTGAAATAAGTAACTGTAAGCATTAGTTTTTACATCACATTAAAATTGTACTGCATAATAACAACTGTTAGAAGTTCTAATGACTCACACAAGAATAAAAAATAACTAAGTCAGCCAAGTAAAGCAAGCTTTCTGAAGGAACCCGGTGAACCTGGATACAGCGAGCACAGCACAGCGGAGTGTGTAACGTCCTGGCCACCAAGCTAATATAATAAGAAGTCTAATCACGCTTCCAAATGGGACTCTACAAAATGACTCGTACTCATTCGTAGTGGTTCTAGAGGAGTTCGAACAGTCTGAAATTGAAGATTGTATGTGCTTATATTAAAAAAGAGCTCAACTTTTCAACCACTACGAATGCTCTGTGTAAGAATGAAGTAACTCAGTCCGGTGACTAAAGCGACCTCTGTGAGGGATTCCTGGGAATCCGAGTCAAGTTACCTAAGCACACCTGAGTGGATCCAATTGAGAGATAGGTAATTTGGAATTGCTTAGGTTATTTGACTTGAAGTGGGTATCAAGTGATATCAAATGACTTGAAGTGGGTATCAAGTGATATCAAATGACTTGAAGTAACATCAAATGGATCGAATTGTCTTTCCAACCCAAAGCATGCATCTGCAGATCAATGTAAACTGAAAACGAGCGCTCATGGATGCTAACAGCTACTACAAAAATGCAATATGTCGCTGATTTTAGCTCTGCCGACTTGTACTTAGTGGTGGTAGTCCTCAGTTTACAGAGAAAACTGGGCTGGTCGATGCTTTGAAAATGGTCCCTGGCAAAGTCCCTGTCAGTCTGTGCTGACCAGGTAGGATGACAGACTACCAGCCTCTTCAGTGGGTATTGGATGCATTGTGGCTTATCTTGACATTTTTTCGGTCCCTGTGATGATTGGCGGTATCCTGGATCGAAATCCTAGGTTCCCCTCCCTTTACTGGATTGATTCACCTTCAAGAATTTAAAATTAAAATTGCGTCAGAGCTAAGATTTTAATACATTTATTTAAAATAAAAACAGTGATAGTTACAAAGTCATCGGAAGAATCATTATTCAACAGGAAGTTTTTATCTTATTGTCGTAGAAACGACTACCCATAATTAACTAAACGATGCCGTAAATGTATAACCAAAGTGGAGGTTGTTATGGTACTGACACCTTCGCAATCTTGGTGCATTTTCGACTTGGCCTCTGATCGTGTTGTAAATGTATATGGCTCGATCCAAATCCAATGCTTTTAATATGAGAAAAAAGATCTTGCAGACATGGATCGGACAGTAGCAACATTTGAGTTGTGATAGAGTTGGTTGTTCCAGTCCTGATGACGTCATCTCTATGAAATATAATTATGACCATAAAAAAGACTTACCGAATCTCAGATATTTTTAGTGGGTGATTTTTCGTTGTGTTTGCTTCTACTTTTTTCGTACTGAACAACCGTTTGACAGCAGCAGTGCAATTTTCTGTGCTGATGTAGCATAGGTGCCGGGAAATGAATTCACAATATTGTTAAAAAGCAAATCTTGAGAGCGTCGAAATTGTCGTTGTATGTAGAAAGTGCAGAAAGAATTTACAGTGCTTTCTTTTAGAAGTTTAGTTGTCTGAATAACAGGTATTTTAATAGTATTTTAATAGTCTTTATCTGAGCCTGGGTGTGTAAAACTTTCAACAAGACCGGAATGGCGGTTTCAGCAGTAATCGTGTAACTTTCCGTACTGAATATACCAGGCCGCTGTGTCATACACACTTCACCGTTCTTCATGAAAACCGTGTGCGAAAGTACGTCCGTTGACACTGCTTAAGGATATGGGTATCAGAATTAACGAATGATGGCGAGATGAGGCGGTGATAAAATGTTATCATATTGTTGTATGACATCCCAGAAACTGCTAAGTTAAAGGAATCTATATATTTTAATGTTTTGATTTTTTTCTGAAACTTAGTCCCTTAGTCTAAATAGAAAGATGATCTTTTATTGTGTTTTATTTGTTATTGTGGATGCCCATAATTTGGGTTATGAGGTATATGTACTCACCCTTTGTACTTTTCCATTTCAGCGGTTTTAAACAATTCTCCATACATAGCTGTGGTTTTGGGTGGCCTGCCAGTCGCAAATATCACAACACATGCTGCATACTTTTTGCAGAATTCATCAAGGTTAATGCTGTCCAAGTCGGGATCATAATTTTGTGTGATTTCTGAAATTTTAAGAACAATATACTTCTTTCGTCCATCTCTTAGTAATTAATTGTTTATGACGATTCAAGATTTGCTAAAACAAATACTACGAGTTCTACAAAGATTGTAATCTTAAATAGTCCAGTTAAAGTTCGGTTCAGCCTTAAAGAGTGAGTTTAGTTTAGCCCTAAGTAGTCCAGTCAATTCCATCGTCCAAGCAGACATAAAGTTAGGAAAATCGAGTTGTCGAGGTGGCACTAGCTCAGGAGGAAGGACCAGCCTTTCAAGTGGACCTCATCCTACTGAAGTTTTGACTTCATCCTACTACAGTCAAAACTTCTAACATCTGCAATCCTACCTTTGCCAGATTTCCAAGAGCCATTAGTAATTGAAACGGATGTATATTTGGAGCATTGAGAACTCTGGGAGATGTATGTCACAAGCGGAAGATTTGTATTTGTCACCGACAACGAGGCCTTAAAGACGAGGATCCAATTATTTTGTGGTTGAAGGGTTAAGACTTACAAATTTTCTCACTCCTGATGGTGACGAAAAAACCACAATGGCATCAAATGGTACACGATTTAATTTTCGACAAAATAATATAAATTTGTGTCTTGATCACAATACATGATTAAAAACACTTTAAAACCCATGGCTGGCTGGCCACATCACCCACTAACCGCCATGTTGGATGTTGACAAATTGACAATTTGTCAACATCCAACATGGCGGTTCGTGGGTGATGTGGCCAGCCAGCCGTGGGTTTTAAAGTGGTTTTTTCGTCACCATCAGGAGTGAAAAATTTTCTAAGTCTTAGCCTTAAAGAGGATTCACTACAAGTCCAATGCAAGAACAGCAAATTCGGCTACCAAACTGAAACATTTAAACTTGACATCACCCATCGCCCGGGTACACTGAATGTTATTGCAGACACACTTTTCCGCAACGCAGCTCTGGAGAACTCAGCCGAAATCCCTGAAGAAGACGTCAGTGTGAAAGCCATCAAGAAGCTGGGAAGCCGGAAGCTCGGACAAAACACGCAGTGAAGATCAAACTCAGTAAGCATTGCATGAATATTTGGCCTCACACTCGTACCCAATGTTATTCCTCCACGAGCAGCCACTATTAGACGTCACTGATAAGCAGCAATTACAGAAAGTCCAGACAGTAGACAAGACCATATGCTGAGTGAACTGGCATTAAGAAGATCTGAAAGAGCAAAACACAGAGACCTAACTACGTGAAGAAAGTGAGGAAGACTTATGCTACTGATAAGGATGGCCCTATCTACTACAAGGATCCCATTGTTCCTAACATAGGCTATCCTGAATGCTCATGGAGAATATATGTTCCAAAGGTTCTCAGACACAACTATCTGCATGAATGCCATGACCACCAGGGCCGTAGCCAGCACCCCCATAGCCAGCACGTGCGAGGGTTTCTTCAGGGCGAGGAGCTTATTTATAGACAACTATGTAACAAAAAGCGGTGGTAAAGGTTTCAAATCAAGGATGGTGCTTTTCAATTCCTGTAAAATAATCGTAAATTCCAAACATAGAAAAACCAAAAGTTCATGTAGTTGATGAAAAACATGGTTAAATATTGAAAGCTGCCATTAAGGGGACAGCATGACTACGCCGCTTGAGAAGATAGTAATTTTGTTGGCAAGCGAAATAAAATAGCCGGTTTTTGAATAAAACTTACAGTTTGTATTGAGTTAATCATGCATGTTTACAATTTCCACAAAATGTTATGCCTGACATGAAAAAAAAACGTGCTGATTGTTAATAAAAAAAAAAGTGTTGATTACTGCGTTAAATCGACTGTTAGTGATGTGTTTTTAAGCACTGTAATGCACAGCAAAGGAACACAAATAATAATAAAAAAACAACAAATATTAGTAAAACAACTTAAAAAAATCAAAGCAATAAACGAATAAGAACTATCTATGCAAAAAAAAAAAGCATTACTTAGTTTGTTAACGGTATTAAAAAAAAACAGTTCGAATTTCAACAAAGCGCCATCCTCGGCCTCATAATGGAGAAGCACAGAGACCTAAATTAATTCCTAAAGTCCAGGTTTGGTAACATTACGCACGACGAAAATAATGTTTTCAAAAAACTTACATTCGCAACTAAGAGAATAAAATTCATTCGGGAATGGGATTTTTTGTGTGAGGGGAGGTGCGGGAGGGTGTATATATTTTAATACTGGTGCGGGAGGATACAAATATTCCAGGCTACGGCCTTGATGACCACAAGCAAGCAGGGCATCTCGGCAACATGAAAACTGTGGAGAGACTGCATGCTATTGCACACCGGGCGAATCAGTTCGCTGACTGCCAGCAGTATGTCCGCTGGAGCCACGCTTGCGAGTTAGAAACACAGCACAAACAAAGGTTATGGGTAATATGCAGACAGTGATTCGTTTGGAACCTGTTCACACGCTTGGAATTGATTATGTGGGGCTTTTGCAAGAAACGAACCACAGCCGTAAGCATGTCCTAGTCATGATAGACTATTTTACTTAGTATTTGTGACACATATCAACTAAGAATGCTACAGTGATGACTGCTACCAGGAAGTTCATCAAGAGGGTCGTCCTGCAGGGCAACGTGCCGAAGATTATTATGTTGGGCAATGAAGCAGCGTTTGTCATGCAAATCTTCGAGGAAGTTTTGGAACTGACTGGGAGCAAGAACGACAGGAATACGACAGGACCGCACAACAGGATCACACACAGGCTAACGCCACAGCGAGCGAACAGGACCATTAAAGGATATTAGTGCACTTTCCTTCAGGATAAACATAGTTTGTTGGCCAAGTCTTCAAAATGTGTAGCCACTGGGCCAGTAGGAGGACAAGTTATATGGGCACCCAGTACCCCGTTCCCAAATACTATGATATAAAAGGAGTCTTCGTCAAAAATTGTACAAAACAAAACTTGCTAAGGATTACTGCTGTGTTTTCGTCGTGTGAAGTCGTCGTGGAATTATTAACATGACTAAAATCGTGACAGTTGGCACAACTAAACATCTTTGGCCAATTTATTTGCTAGTAGTCCTTATTCTGTTAGCCCATCACTGGCAAGATTAAAAAAAAAAAACAAACAACTTCGATAATGCAGAAACGTCAGCTGCATCTGTATAAAGAAAAAGCATGTTAAGGATTATTGCTAGGTTTTTGCCATCTGAAGCCTAGACTTTAATTTAATTAAAGAAAATTCTACACATTTGGCCTGTTGATTTGCTAGTAATCCCGAGCCCCTCACTGCTAAGAATTAAAGCAGAAATGACAAATAAATCTGTACAAAACAACAATTGTACAGATGCACACTAAATTTTTCTCATTTGAAGTCGTGACAGCAATTACTTTTTTGAAAATCGGGTGTAGTTGGCAAAATTGATAACTGAGTTAGTAAAATTGCGTTGGACGTTGGATTTGTTAGTCTTTTTTCTGTTAGACCATCGCCACGTGATCTAGACACCCTTCTCACTTAATGCAGAAACGTTAAATAAATTTTTCAAAACAAAACGTGTTAATAATATTCTGCTTTTTTTCGTGGTTTGAAACTAGGTGAGAAACAACACTTTACAAAACTAAACAACCTTAGTTAAGGGTAATATATTAATTTTAACAGAAATTAATTTGAAATTGCAGTCGATTAATTAAATATGCAAAGAAATTACCTAAAGCAAACAAAAAACACAACTAAGTCACAATTCAGTTTTTGGAACGCCTGCCATGCTCAAGAATGACTAAGAAAAATAGCCGACATTTGCTTGAAAATATGTTGAAAAACGGAGGGAGCAAAGCAAAAAAAAATAAGCAGTAAACTATGGTAATATGCTTCAGTTTCAGGCGCTTCACCCAAGACACCATGGAGGTCTCCAGACTGCCGGGATGGGTTTGATAGACCCGTTTTACAGTAGTTGTTTGGCTGCGTTACTGTATCGATCGAAACTAGAAACTACTAAATTCGTTTCAGGCCTGGCACGCACTCACCATTTCAAACTACTAAATTTGTCTTGGGCTAGCACCACCAGCTGCTTGTTTGCAAGCCAGCTTTGCCATATGCCAAAGTGCTGGTGTACCAGCGAGTAATCCTCGCGTATTAACTTCTGCCAGCACAAACGACCCTGTCTTTTTCGTACTGCTCCCATACGTAATCCTTTTTTTGTGTGTGTGATTAGGGCTTCACTAATCACCTCTCCCGCTAGATCTAGTAAACACGGCCGCCGAGAGTTTTTAAAGTGATCTCCGAATCGGGACTGGCCATCATTCAGCTTTGATCAGAACGCGCCAGGTGCGAGACGAATTAAGTAGTGTGAACTCAGAATATTATTAGTCCAATAAAGAGTTCAGTTCAGACTTAAATTCCAGTAAAGAGTTTTGTTCATTCTCAACGAGTCGAACAGCTCTGTTCAGCCTTTAAGAGTCCAAAAAAAGAATTTATTCGACTTTAATGAATCCAGTAAAAAATTCTGTTCAGCCTTAACGAGTTCAATAAACTGGGCCGTAACTAGCTGGAGGGAAACCACCTCTCCGGAAAAGGATAAAAAGAGTGTAATAACAGCCGAGATTTTTTTTTAGTTCGCGGTTTTATTTTTAACATTTTTTCTAATGATTTGGATTTTTTTTAACAAAGATGTTTTCTGCATAAAGCCACAAAGCAGCATACACCTGAAGATAAGAAATGCAAGTTTGCTTTATCTTGACATGTCTGTTGCTTGTAAGAGTGAACTAGATTGAGGGGGGGGGGGGATTGAGGCTTAATGGCGCGTCGACAACTTGGTCATTAGCGCCAACCTCAGTCACAGTGCAGTGGTCCGGGTTGCCACTGCACCACACATTACAGAGATGAACTAGATTGAGTCAATCGTGAAATGAAGAGGGGAAGATGCGAACATTATGTAAAATGAACCCAATTTGACATTTTTAATGTTGGGGGTGATCAGTTATGAGTCATAAAATTCACCAGTTTTTTAATGGACGGAGGTACATACAAATTTAAATTGTCTTGGATGGGAGGAACGGCATTAAAGAATTGTATTCAGTCTTAATGATTGATTCCAATGATTCCAATAAATAGTTCACAAAAAATTCTTATTAGTCTCAGTTAGTTTAATAAAGGAGTTATTTTCAGCATTAAAAAGTCTAATAAAGAATTCGGTTCAGCCTTAATGTGACCAATAAGGAATTCCGATCACGCTTAAGGACTACAATAAAATATGCTGTTCAGCCATGAAGAGTTCTGATAAGGAGTGCTGGTCAGTCATTTATTGTTATTGTTGATCTCATCTGGAGATCGAACCAATCAATCGATTTTCAAGTTTAATAGCTAAAAATGTAGGTATGGACAAGGCCTCGAGCCTTTTGAATGCTATTTTAATCTGACTACAATGTAATATTGTTATTGTTGTTCTTCCTGTTCCGGGAAATTTTGCTCTCACCTAGAGATCGAACCAATGAACTGATTATCAATTTGTATAGGTTAAAACGTAGGTATTAACAAAGACCAGGGACTTTTCAACGCTATTTTAATATGACTACAGCATTGTTGTTGTTATTTTTGTTAGGGAAACGGAAAACGTTGAAACCTTATAGTTTTTCCCAGTATTGACATAGAACAACGAAATTCGGTATTTGGGGCCGTGTCATAACTATTTCACTGCGTTAAAAATGAAATGACAACAATCGAACCTTTTGGCATCCACAGCGTGGCCATTTCTTGTTGTTGTTGCTGTTGTTACTGCTGTTATTGGTGGGACTTTTGCTTACTAGTACAAAGCAACAAAATCATGCACATCCAGGTAAACGCATGAATTATGCTCAACAAGTAATCCTTAGCAGTACAAATCGAACTAACTACGGAACCCCCTTGAGGTACCCCCAAAGCCCCTCAGTGCCTCCTTGTGCCTTAATAATTCCACCGTCATGAGGTTGATGACCAACAAATTATTGCTGGTACAGCTAAAAGCTTGAATTGTGGCAAACAAGTTATTCATAGAAGTACACATCGAACCATCCATGGAACAATTATCCCCAAGTACCCCCCTCCCCCCGAGCACCCCCTGTGCACCCTGATGTGCCCCCTTCCTGAGGCTTGACGAACAAATTATTGCAGGTTGAGCTAAATGCATAAAATTTGGTACACAATTCATTCTTAGCAGTATAAATTGAACTAGCCTTGGAATCCCCTTGAGCTACCCCTAAGGTGCCTCAATGCCCCCACCCCCAGCTTTGCCACTCCCTGAGGCCTGACCAATAAATTCTTGCAGATCGTGATAACAGAATAAAATTTGACACACAAGTCATTCTTAGCAGTACAAATTGAACCAGCCAGGGACCCCCACGAAATACCACCTAAGGCCCCTAGCTCCTCATTGCCCCCTCCTGAGGCTTGAGCAACGAATTCTTGTAGGTCCATCCGAAAGCATGAAATTTGATACACAATTCATTCTTAGCAGTACAATCAGATGAATCGAACTAACTGTTGAACTCCCATGAACCCTCCCAAGGCCCCCAAGTACCCCTACGCCCCCTCATGAGCAACAGATTCTTGCTGAATGTACTGAAAGCATGCATTCCAGGGACCCCCACGAAATACCACCCAAGGCCCTCAGCCCCTCATTTGCCCCCTCCTGAGGCTTGAGCAACGAATTCTTGTAGCTC
>JAHWFP010108469.1:0-12426 GCA_023313725.1 Lithobius niger
AGGTATTTTACAGAATGCAGTCCAAAGCATGAAATCACATTAGAATAATGAAAGAAGTATGGGTTTGGCCTAAAACCTTGCTTGTTGAGCTTAAGGTGCTCCCCCAGGCCCTCATAGCTGAAGTTTCAGGAGCCAACACTTAATCAGTAGTAAAAGACAATTTTTAGAAAAACAAGGTGCCCGCATTCTTCCTCTAAATGGCACAAGCGCCATTTCCTGGCCAGTCCGACTCTGAGTCTCTCGTATTAGATATTAAGACTGCAGGTAGTCTAATCGTAAAAACATGAAAAGGAATGCTTAAGGAAGTGGTCTCACGTTTAAATTATTACGAGGCAACGATGCTTTAATACCGAGAGTGGAATTATTATGGTTGACGAATTGGCCTTTGACAGCGAAGGTTTTTATGTTTACTGTAGATGAAGGACGGAAAAATTGATTTAATTTGCGTTTTACCAAGTCTTGATGAGAACATTGCTGGCGGGCTTTGAATTTTTTTTTTACCACTCATCTTTGCCTTGTTAAGCCTTTACTATTTTTTAATAAACTTGTTTCATTAAGTTGCTTCGAAATCAACGGTACTAAATTTACTGAATGAAAAACTAGGTGCTGTGAAAGGAATTCCACTCTAACGCAGGTTTACCAACCAGCCCTTCCTTACCTGCAAGCGGCAGCTTGTTGCAAGCTATGTATGCGATGTGCCCTCTAAAAAAAAACGCTTCCGTTTATTGCTCAATTAACACCGCGCACGCAATTGCAGTAAAACTCAAAGTGCAATAATTACTTTTTGAGTATGTTTGCATGGTAATTGCCTACCTTTGGAATATGGAAGTGGCTGAAGACCAATGCTTGTCACCCTAGTTTTCCTCCCACACATCATTGGAGTGCCCAGACCAGCTGTATGGCGACGTACGCATCGTAAAATTTGAGCTGAGGAGGAACGATTGGTGGAGTGAATTCCAAGGGCGATCGAAATACAATAAAGCCTTAAACTTTACTCTTTTCAATGAGTGTGTTGTCATGGATAAATCCAGAAGCCGGCGTAGTAGTTCTTCAATAAAGTAGCCGGTAACTTATATCTAGGCAGAGGGGAAAAAGGAGGGAACAGAGGTTACTTGCTTCTTGGATGAGGTTGCATTGGTGAGGTCCAGATAATCTTACATTATAAGGCAAAGTCTCATAGAAACAATTAACGGCTACAGCGGCTACCAAGTCGCAACCGGTCTTCTGTACAGTTCCACCACTAGCAATGGTGAGGCACACACCTCTATCACGGATTGCAACAGCTATCTCTATTATACAATCTAAAAGCAGCAACCATCAGAATTGCCGGTTAAAAATGTGTTAGCTTTTAAGCTTATTTTACATTTTAGGCGTAATTGTCAGCTTTTAGGCCAAATTTTTACCTGCAGCTTCAATTTCGTAAGTAGAAGATAACGGAGATTTGGATTGTATATTAAACCTATTCATTTTTGCAACACGGTGCGCCTCCGTGCACACAGTTACAGTGTTACAAGGTAACGTGGCGGGTAGTGTAGTGGTAACGTGATTTTAGGACTAATTTTCATTTTTTAGGCTTAATTTTTTTAACTGCAGTTTTAATTTCATAAGTAGCAGAAAGGCCTAATGGAGAACTTGGTTCGACGGTAAGCCTATTCATTCATGCAACAATGCGACGAGACTATTTTAAAGTAAGCTAAAATCCTTTTGTTTTTTCGGCTGCGTGTTATCCTTAGGATTTCAATTCGACGATCAAGTGTTATTATTTAATTTAGTTACGTCGAAGAAGTCCATTAGCTATAAGGAAGTAACGATGTTTTGATTTGCCATGTTGTTTAACTAACTTTTGACACTGAATCTAACGTTGTAAACCGTGGTCGTCTAAATCTGTTACCATTGCGAAGTTGAAAAAAGCGACGGACGAACGGACAAAGTCGTTGCAAGTCTTCTCAGCCGGTACGGCTGTATAGAAGACTAAAACGACGACTAGAACAACCCCTACAATGAAAACGGGCGAGCGTGTCAATTCTTTGCCCAGAAGTTGAAACTGGTACATTGTTGCCTCGACTAAAAATGTACTCTGCGCGGTCATCTCAGCCACAAGTCTTAAACGAGATCATGCACGAAGGACAGTTACTCACCGGCAAGTGTTAAATGACGTCATGCACGAAGAGGACAGTTATTTTTCACACGGTACGGATCGCTGAAGCCAAAGCGATGAACTGGAAGTGGGGGGGGGGCCGGCGGGGGAGATATCAACAGGAAATGCCCGTTTGTGGGCCGGTGTGTCTGTTAGCCCTGCTATTGGCATTCTAATGATATATGGAGCAGTGCGTCTCTTACCATTAAGCATTAATTGAACCTAAAAGGTACGTTTTGGGATGGAGACCGATTCGGTTTTTACAAAATCTGGCGAAAGGAGGAGGAGCGGGACGCTGATGAAGAGGGCTGGGAGATGATACACGCAGTGCTGCTGGAATTGTTTAGGTGCTGTTTGTTACTGATTGGTACGCCCGCTCTTTTTCATCGATAACGGTTATAGTAGTCGATGAAGCATTGCTTCCTCCGCCGTCACACATTTTTAAAGTTCCTTCTCACTCATGCCCGATTACGTTACCAAGTACAATTCAACAGGGGAAATACATTGTTGTTTGTTCCAATATAACAATATTGATTCAGATTCAGATTTAATTTAATCAGAGTCTAAAGACCTATACAGCCAAACGTTATACTGTAACAACAACATTGTGCTTTATCTTTTACAATGCAATAAATCGGAGGAAACAATTTTGTAACATTACTGTAACAATGTGTATGTCAATGTATGAAGACATTTGTGTTATGCATTGTTACAGTAGTGTTTCAGCATTGTTTCCTCCGATATATTTATACCTTTTTTCGTATCTTCCTTCTCACTAGAGCCCTAGCAGATTATGATGTAAGATTTCTCTGAGCTTTGAATCATTAGTAGTAAAGTCGGGGAAGGACTGGCCATAGGGCTGGCACAGGCCCCCTTTGGCTATCGCAACGCTTTAGTGCCCATTGGGTACTTTTTTCCCTTCTCCAATAACAAAAGTAATGCACTGGTTCGAATTGAGTTCCTGATAGTGGTCATTCCTTTCTGACAGATCCCCCCCCCCTCTGTGTAGCTGCCTCTCTTCACTTCAAACCCAATTTGATTCTCCCCCCCCCCCCCCGTTCCACCCAAAGAAGAAAGTCACTTACCATGAAAATAAACCCCCCAAAAAAAGTTCCTGAAAATATAGAATGCACCCCAAAGACAGAAATCACGACAACCTAGAATACCGGAAGCAGAATATCTGGGGTTTGGTCTCGCACCCTCTAGCTAGGTTGTTGAGGCGAACACTTAATTAGACGTAAGTTTCTCGTAAAACACGTGTTGGCACTATCACAGACTCCCTTTCCTGTCCGGCTAGTCCGACTCTGAACAAAGGTAATGCTTGTGTTGACGAACAAACTAAATTCAAGGATCGCACAACGTGCTTGAAGTCCTTGAAAGGCTTGAATACGCTTATATGTAAGTAGCTGTAAAGCCCGTCATGAAGACGGGCAACTCTAGAAGTACAACTGCCCCATAACAGTGAAATGTGTAATTTAAATAATTCCGGTTCTTGAAGATGGGTAATTGCGGTAAGGTTGCTTCGCACACTCAATCCATGTATCTTGTGATTCATTCCACCATCCTTCATTCATTTCCGTTAATCGGGAGCAGACGGTGTCTTTCACGTCCTGTGGCCTGGTTTCTTTTTTTCGCGCTGAATCCGACCGCGCATTTTCGGTGTCTTTGTAAGCCCTGTAGCTCGGGAGCAGACAGATATTTTTTTTGTTTTTCTCTAAAGCCCGATTACGTGACTTCATGAAACCAAGTACAATGCCAGGAGGAGAAGACATTTCTGCACAGCCTATACGAAGGCGGGCAAATGTAGGAGTACAGCTGCCCCATAGCTGTGAAATGTGTAATTTAAATAATGCAGGTTCTTGAAGAAGGATAATTGCGCTAAGGTTGCTTCGCTCACTCAATCCATGTATCTTGTGATTCATTTCACCATCCTTCATTCATTTCCGTTACCCGGGAGTAGATGGTGTCTTTCACGTCCTGTGGCCTGGTTTCTTTTTTTCGCACTGAATCCGACTGCGCATTTTTTTTGTGTTTTTCAAAGCCCTGTAACCCGGGAGCAGACAGATATTTTTTTCGTCTTTTCACTCAAGCCCGATTACGTGACTTCATGAAACAAAGTACAATGAATGTTTGTAAAGACATTGTTGTTTGCAGCATTATTGTTACACCATTGCTTCTGTATTGTTTCCTCCGATATGTTCTTTTTCTTTTTCTGCCGAAAAAGATATTGTTGTTTCTATCATTGTTAAGCATTGTTTAAAGCATATTTGGGCCAGCTCTGGCAAAAGAGTGGCAACTACCGTTTTATGGGTTAAGATACTCATATCATATCAAAAACCAAAACTGGTAAAAGGGGTCGCCAAGTTCCGAATAGTTCGGCCCTTCAAAGGAGTGATATCAACACACCAAAACATTCGCCAAGTTAATCGCACCGCTTAAAGGAATACTAAACCCTCACTTTTCCAATTTTTTTAATGATAGCTAAGACCCTTTTTACCCCTTCAAAACTTATAAAATGTCGCTTGCCTTCTTACTTACGTCGTAATAAATTAAAATAACTGCGTTTTTTAAGACGTCTAACCAAACGTAACACTACGAGAGCTCGCGACTATGGAGGTTTCGTTACGCAGCGTGACGTCAAAACATTTAAGGGAATGGGGAGCGCATCCCTTCCCATCGTGCAGCGCGCGCGACCTTGTCTCTGCGTGTAAACAAACATGGCTACCAACAACGCTGATGCTGTAGCTGTCAATTCGTTGCAGCTTTATCAGTTTGAACCCGTAACGCCACTGTTTCCAGTAACCTCCCCCCACCCCCGCATCGGGGGGGGGGGCATCTTTTTTGGCATTCGGTAAGCTGAACAAAGTTATTTTGTGGTTTGACGAACTTTTACACTCCTTCGCTATGCACGACGGCATGATGTTTTAGCGGCGAACGAGCTAACCGGAAACGATGTCCCAGGCGAAGCCGTTTTGTATCTGGCGCACGCGCAGGTCAGGCACACAGCTGGAAGGCGCCTTAAAAAGTCTTGACGTCACGACGCGTCGCTCAAACGGGATTTTCTCCAGCTTGTGCATCGTCTCCTTAAATCAGGTGGTTTAAAAATTCGTACGGCTTAAACAATGACACCTATTGACGTCAGATGACTGTTAACATTAATTCCAGTATCTAGACTATCGATACAAAAATTAATTGTTGGAGGGTTTAGTATTCCTTTAATAGTTCGAAGGTTACAAGAAAACAAGAATATTGCTACTTTCGGTAGCAATGTTCAAGTTTTCATTTAACGTCCAAAGTATTATTCGGTGCGATTAAGTTGGCGAATGTTTTGGTGTGTTGATATCACTCCTTTGAAGGGCCGAACCATTCGGAACTTGGCGGCCCCTTTTACCAGTTTTGGTTTTTTGATATGATACCAGTCCTTTTTTTTTTAATTGTGTAAATCGTGCAGATGTGTAATAAAGTGGCAGGTCAACAAGAAATTGGTTTGCATCAATTTGCTACTTGGATATAGGCCAACCCATTCTCAACTTGGTCACCTCTTCATATGTTTTTGGCTTGGTTTTAATTTTGTTGTAATTTGTTTTATTTCGTTAGTTTTGGTGTGTTGATATCACTCCTTTGAAGGGCCAAACCACTCTCTACTTGGAGGCTGCTTTACCAGTTTTTGGCTTTGTTTATTTTGCTTTGTTTTTAGAGTTGGTTTATTTTTCGCAAATTGGACGTGAATACAACTTCTTTGGCAACGTTGTTTAGATTTATCGTGCTACTAGTGTGCGTCTAGGCACTCACGTCAGTATACACGTTATCAGTGTCCGAAGTTTGGCTGTCCAATGAGAGACGATGCCGACAATACTAACAATGGTTATAACAATATTTTCGTACTTACGCGCCCTCCCACGCCATCCCCGTTACGTCCCAGGCTCCAAACCATGAAAGGTACGCAGTTCGTATTGTACTGCACCCATTCATCCTATTTCATAGCTGAAAGCCTTCCCGTTATCTCGGTATCGATGAATAATCACCCTATGGGATTTAACATGTGGATGAGCGGACTAGCTCGATAGCTAGCAAATAGTAAAACATTTGCAACGTTACTGAGGGTCAGATTTTGCATTGAAAGCCGCTTAGCTGGCATTCGTACACGAGTTAATTTTTGTCAGGTGGGTCATTGCTCTCGATTTCAAAACAATTTTAGCTTTTGTACCGCATTATTATTTTTCCTCAAGTACCTGAAATGTGCCCAACTATGCTTCAGGATATAAGACACTGACGCTATGGCGTCGCGCTACAATGGTTTACAACCTCGACAATTGAATTGATGTGATGTTTGTTGTGATGTTTGTTGCCTAACTTGGCGCGACACACTAGCGTGTGTCTAGATATACTAGATGAAGATGGAATTGTTTTAAAAATAGACAAACTGTCTCTCTCTTGTCATCTACAGAGGGGCAGATAACCCGGTTTGGAATCGCCTCCCAACAACAATAACAACAAACTGGATGATGATTTCCTCGTGGGAACGTAATTTCTTTTAGTGCATTGTTACAACCTGGCACTGTTTATTAGTAAAGAATGTAGCCTCGACATCCCATGTTAAAGCCGAAATTTCGATGCTTTATTTCTCCGCTGTGTTTCAATATTTTCCACTTAAATTTAGTATACAAGCTTCATTGGACTTGGTGAACATGTGTCTGAACTTTTATTAATTTCCGATTTGACACATAGGAGATCTGAATTGTGATTTTGCTTGTTCTTGTTAAGACACGTTTCTACTACGCTCTCTACAGATCAAACTACTTGTCTTATAAAGCAGGTTCATAGCTAATTTTGCAGGTATTGTTTTGGAGATGTGCCCTTTGTATAAGGTCTTTTCTAATTGTCAAGTGGTTCAGGCGCTTGGGACCTCTAAACGACCAAATTGATTGTTTTACATTTTTTTTAAGTATTGTTATTATGCAATAATGCCTATAACTGAACATTAAATAAATCCGTGCGTTTGTAAGGTGATATTGTAATACTAATAAGAAATACTAAATCCTATGAAAAAGGTGACTACTGTCCTCAAAATATAACGAAAGCCGAAGAAAATAATAGAAATGGACCAGAAAACTAGATTGGTGTTTCTATCTCATAATTGCCTAAGAAAAAAAATAGATTTCATCAATTTGGACCAAAGATTTCTGGTATCCACCCCAAAACAAAACTTGTTAAGGATTTCCGCCAAGCTTTTCGGCCTTGTGAAGTTGTGAGATCAAACGCCAAGCTCTTTCGCCAGGCTTACCCCACCGACTAAGACTTCAAACGTTAAATGAAATAACTGAAAATTGTGCAGTAAGCAATTTTCATCTATTTCATTTAACCATCGAACTATTACTCGGTGGGATTAGCTTGGCGAAAGAGCTTGGCGTTTGATATCACGACTTCACAAGCCGAAAAGCTTGGCGAGAATCCTTAACACGTTTTGTTTTGGGGTAGATATCAGTTGCAGCTTCTCATTTGGTGACAATTCCCCTTTAAAGTGGTACTATCACCGATTGAATGTCTGCGACATCTGGCATCATCTAGCGCTATCTAGCACTTGCTTGCATCAAGCGATGGAACGCACAACGCCATTTCTTTAACGGAACAAACAAGCCACGAACTCCTTAAATATTGAGTGAAAAGACTTTCTGTTGGTAGAAAGCAGCCTTTAAGGAGGTAGGACGTGTTTGTTTTGTTAAAAGAAATGGCGTTGTGCCTTCCTTTGCTCAGCTTAATGCAAGCAAGTGCTAGATAATACTAGATAACGCTAGATGTTGCCAGATCCTGCAAACTTTCAATTGATGATAGTGCCTCTTTAATTCCTAACATCAAGAGCAAAAAATAATCGTTTGCTTCAGCACCCTTCCCGCCTAACAACAATCCCGGATCCGTCCTGAAGACCTGTCCACGGATACCCAAACAGGAAAATTTCGCTCAGAACGCAGTAACCACAATTGGTTTCTGTTCAGATACGTCTTCACCACCTTTCCTTCCTTCACTCCCCACCCCTCTACCTGCGTATTGGCAGATTTATTACGGAAAAAGCAGCGTCAGATTTCCAGGGTGTAGTTTAACGTTAGGCGCCATTGATACGAGACAGAAATCCGCCCGCCATATACATTTCGTAGAATTCACTATTAGAGGATTTCGGGTAACAAAAACAATAACATCCTTCCTTGGTTTATTAATGGCTGTTGTTAAGACACTCAATAGAGAAACGATGCTCTTAGGTTTTAGGTTTTACGTTCATTACTCTACATCCCAGCCCACCCCCAACCCCCTCCTCTCCCCCCGACTCCATTCACAAGAACAATTCGGGCGAACGAACTTCTTCATCAATTAAAAATAGATCGTAATAATAACTAGGGCAGCCCCCCCCCCCGTATATGGCCGGTTTTATAGAGTATTGTTGTGATATCCCGTTTGCATGAAAATACTGTGACGTCACTACATCTGCCAATTATTGTTGAAGGTTCTTAAAGTAAACACCACCATTGCCAGCCACGCATCACCCTGTCGCCCTAGCATCCGGGATTCCCATTGTTGTGGTATTCCCCCAAAAATTGCATGAAAATACTGTGATTTCCCGTTAGCAATCGCCCACGCTTTCATTCGATTTAGGTAGATCCAGGGTTAAGAGACACAGGGGCCTAGATTCCGTTTACATGAAAATATTGTGACTGGAAAAAAACATGGAGTCATCAGAACTGTGCATCTTCGTTGAAAAGACGGTTCGAAAATACAGACAGAAGAACAGAAAGAAAAGAATTAAGATTATCGGGATTCCCACTACGGACACACAAACAAACAAACAACTACGATCTAGTTTTATGGGTTCAGGAGTTTGTAAATCGTTCCATAGGAACGAATTTGCACGGTAGACCGTTTCAGAAACTCCATATTGTCTCATGCGGCGTAGACCAACGCCTGAATACGTTGTTAGCCTATTTCGAGATATTAATAAACTAAGTTTAGTCATTTTCGAAACTTTCATGCTCGTTCCAAAGTATTTTTGATTTACTACAAGCCCATACGTTTTGTGACTTTGGAAAGAAGAGTATGAACGCTAATAAAGGGGAAAATGGATTCATTTCTCGAAGTACCAGTGAAACCAGGTACTGGTCATAAGAGTTTCTGACTCGGTCAGTTCGGGAGCTGTCCAGTGTCCATTTCGCCTCACAAGACTACTAAACATTACACAATACAAAACAATACAACTACGCCACAGAACGTAATTTTTTTTACCAAAACAGTCTGTTAAAACTGATAACAATTCCTTTTTTTTTTTTTACCTTAGGAAAATAAAATAGAGACGCGAATAGAGTACGAGGACTACCCTATAACTCTTGCAGGGAGGTGGTCTCAAACTGCGACAACTACTCGACATCAGTGGCAGATCTACGATGAGGGCAGCCGACCCCCCCCCCCCGTCCCCGTTGTTTCCCCCCAGTAGCTGGGTGTAACGTACATCCCTTGAATTATATATTACTTGGTATACTTCGCGCAATCTAGAGATACGTAAAGCTTATAGGAGCCCTAGAATATACTTCCCCGCTCCCCCCCCCCCCCCAAAAAAAAGGGTCATTCCCCGTAACTGTAAACTCCCAACATTTGAAAGTTTGCTGAACAGCTCTAGTTAGCCTACATATAATTTGTAACATCATCATTCCAGCGACCGCCTCCCCCCACTATAAATTCATAGATTCGCCACGACTAGAGTGGCAAAATAAAAATGAAACGAGTCCCAAAGCGCATCGCGAGCTTTGTGATAAGTCTCTGCAGACCCCCTTGTGCAAGGCGAACAATCAAACCTGGTGGTTAGTGATGTGATTCTCAAACCAAAGAATAGTCGCTTTGATTATACCACAAGTAACCTAAAAAAATCTCGGACTGGTTGGTTAATGTACCTATACGCTAAAAATTGAACCATTCTGCACTGAGTAAAAGCGCTTTCAGAATCCCCCTTGCGACGGAAGGAAACCAGTTTTGTATTTCTTACATCACGATTGCATAATGGTTACGACGACGGTCTCATTTGCATGCCGGCGGTACCATGTGATCCCAATCCACCAGGTCCTTTGGACATTCAGGAAGAAAACGGCCCTGAACACTGAACATGCGCTCGTGTGGCGCATGTCCTGTGACGGGGTCAGGAGTGTGTGTGTGTGTGTGGGGGGGCCGCCAGGCATTGGGGGGAGTATTGCCCCTGCCCTTTTTGGGTTAATAAGCCCTTTTTTGCCCTTTTTGAGGAAAAAACATGCAATATTTTAAGTTTCTGTAATGAAAAAAAGCTTGTCGCAGCGAGGACAAAGGACCTGGAGCAAAAAGGAGCAAAAAGAAGGCTAGAAAGCCCAAGAAAGAGGCCAAAAATGGTAAAAAAAAAAAAGTGAGTGACAAGCAAAAAATAAAGCCTCAGCGTGCCATTTCACTGAAAGTTGCCTCTGCCCTCTCGGATGTCTGTGCACGCTACTGATTGTGACAAGTCTTTGTCTTTGATTCGATGCCTAGTGGTTATTTTTTGTATTAAATTTATTGTACTTCCTTGTTATTTAACTGAAAATTATGTTCTTTGCAAAAGTTCTGTCAACTTTCCTGTATTGAAACTTACAACTTTCCTATCCAAACTTTCGCTTTCTTTATCAGGTAACATTAGCAGTTGAAAAGAACATTAATCTTCTATAACAGGGCTTGTTTAGTTACCTAGGATATAAGGCCACTAAAAGTTAATTAAATGGTTCTCTGGAGCGCACGAATGGGTTTTATCTTAGCGCATGAAACGTTTTGTATGACATTGTTTAAAAAAAAAAGTACCGATCACGCATCAGCACTTTCACCAAACATTAACTGGAGCCGATGACCATATCAGCTCTTTGCTCCATTCACACGATCGCCTCGAAACAAATCTTACGGGTCGTTCAGAGGCATGTCACAACTAAAAACTTAGATCTAAAGAATGACTTTTATCAAATGTGTAACTTTTGCACGCTGATCCTGTCATTAAATCATAGATATTGTGCTCCACAACAAAACGTTAGCTACTAATTTTGTTTTGGTTGGTAAAAAAAATAAAGCCATCGCCCGCATCTGAAAAATCACGAATAAAACGTAAAAAAAAAAACACCGCCCACTCGCAACAAATTTTTTAGTACGGCTTCCGAGAACCACTGAATTAATTGTAGCGGCCTAATGCCGCTTTCACCTTTAAAAATTGCTGTTTTAAACAATGATATCCCGTTTTGACGTTTGCTGTAAGACAGTTCCCAAAACACACGTCTAACAACAACTCTTTTGTTTTCTATTTGGTTTTGTGCTGCCAGGGCGGCGTAGCTACACGGTCAACTGCCACACTTAGCGGTAATTTATACTTGAGCCGCAAAGATGGAAGTGAAGGCAGTAGGTAATTTATTAAGGTCATTATTTTGGGACGAGGCAATTACTGGGTGCGTAATTATCCGGCCACCTTTCTTAGGCCGGTGACAGCCCATCCGATCAAGGCGGAGTGAGGTATGGCGTTACCGTTGATGAGGTGGCCCAAAAAAATGGTTATGGACGGCAGTAAGACTTGGCCGCACCGTTAAGAAATTGAGTTAAGTAAAGAATAGCGCGGGGAAGTAGAGGGAAGGGTGGGGGAGGGGGGGGGGGGTGACTTCTTTGCTTGACAGGATGGTAAACTTGTAATGAGAAAAAAAAATCAAAATCATTGCGTCTGCTGTCTTGACTTCACTTCAACGATTGAAATATTAGCTGTGGTCCACGGACCAAACAAAAGGAGTTTAGAGAACGAGTAGCGTAGACGTTTACGGGGAACGGTAGTCCTAACAAAAATCTCCCCCTTCCCCCAATTTTTCCGCTGAAAAAAACCGTATTTGCTCTCGTTACACGTTGAGGGTCAAAAATTAAATAAAATATTTTTTTCGTTTAAAATAAAATTGTTTTGGTGAATCAAAATATCAAAGATGAAGAAGTTTCGCATTTCTGATTTTCGATTGCAGCCTCTGTTAGATAAGGAACCTTAAAGTAAGCATGGATCTACTACAGTACGGTCCGGCCGGATCTAGGGTGAAAATTAGCATACGCGACTACACTGGACAAAATGGCCGCCGAAAGCTCCACTGATCCGATTGATTTGTCCTGTAGCCGCTTTCTGTCAGCCGAGGGCGGCAGTTATAGCCCAAAAGAATGCCAACTAACAAGCTGCCGCTCTTTTCCTAGATAAGTTTTCTGGATACACGAAAGTATTGCTGTTCACTCCAAGATTACTGAAA